>BGNK01004223.1:5899-48856 GCA_003297005.1 Symbiodinium sp. clade A Y106
GCAAGGCCATTTCGGACCAACCTTAATGGAATTCGTGGGCAAGGCCATTTCGGACCAACCTTAATGGAATTCGTGGGCAAGGCCATTTCGGACCAACCTTAATGGAATTCGTGGGCAAGCCAATTTTTTCCGGATCAAACTTAATGGAATTCGTGGGCAAGGCCATTTCGGACCAACCATAATGGAATTCGTGGGCAAGCCAATTTTTTCCGGATCAAACTTAATGGAATTCGTGGGCAAGGCCATTTCGGACCAACCTTAATGGAATTCGTGGGCAAGGCCATTTTTCTCGGACCAACCTTAATGGAATTCGTGGGCAAGGCCATTTTTCTCGGACCAACCTTAATGGAATTCGTGGGCAAGGCCATTTTTCTCGGACCAACCTTAATGGAATTCGTGGGCAAGGCCATTTCGGACCAAACTTAATGGAATTCGTGGGCAAGGCCATTTCGGACCAATCTTAATAGAATTCATGGGCAAGGCCATTTCGGCCCTAGGGTTTGGGCTTTAGGGTTTCGGCCCTAGGGTTTGGGCCTTAGGGTTTCGGCCCTAGGGTTTGGGCCTTAGGGTTTCGGCCCTAGGACTTGGGCCTNTGGGCAAGGCCATTTCGGCCCTAGGGTTTGGGCTTTAGGGTTTCGGCCCTAGGGTTTGGGCCTTAGGGTTTCGGCCCTAGGGTTTGGGCCTTAGGGTTTCGGCCCTAGGACTTGGGCCTTAGGGTTTGGGCCTTAGGGTTTAGGCCTTAGGATTTAGGCCTTAGGGTTTCGGCCCTAGGCTTTGGGCCTTAGGGTTTAGGCATTAGGATTTGATCTTTAGGGTTTGGGCCTCAGAGTTTATGAAATTTTGTATTTTCTTAGTGTTTTGGGATTCTCTGGGTAGGTGGGTATTATTCGAAGTCGAACTTGTAAGCTCGACTAGAAACTGCTCGATCCGGAGCTGCTGAACCCTAAACCCAAACCCTAAACCTTAAACCCACTTGAAGGGGCAGGGGGCTTAGTGAAGCCTTCAATTCACTTAAACCCCGCGGGGGGCTGAAGCCTTCAATTCCGCCCAGGCGCCGCTGGCAGCGGAGGCGGAGCCCGAGCCCGGGCCGCTGCTCGACGTAACGAATAAGGTTAATGACCTGTTTTATAGCCGTATAGCTTAGATCCCCATAAACCTCTAAAGCTTCCGAAACACCACGGACTAAAAGGAGCGCAGCTCGGCCCAGTGTCCCAACGATCACTGGCACCATCTCTGCGTGGCAGCGTGCTGCTCTCCACAGAACCTTGCGGCGCAGGAGTATTTGGGATTGAAGGTTTCGAGATTGACCCTAATCAATACCAGTACCTGCTTCGAAAACCCTGAATCTAGCACTCTGAACTCTAGATCCATAGACAACTAAACCCTAAATCCCTTTCTAGAAAAGTCTGTGTTCCGATGTTGAGCTCTCTCCCACCCATGAGAGTTCCATTCTCCAAAACACGCAAGGCTAATTTTTCAATAGTAGGCTTAAAAGTACAGGCTTAGGAATCAGAGTTTGTGGTTTCAGGACACACTCTGATACACCACGAACGGCTGAAAAGCTCCAAACTACAAAAACTGCAATTCGCAAAACATTTCCACGCCGCATAATGGACCCTGACACCTACACCTTAAGGTGTCGGTCACAAGCCGGAAGCATGACAATTGGAACCTCTGACGTGCAGAAATTTGAACCGTTGGAGTTCGATAGGCCCGAAACTTTCAATTCTGGAAGGCTTCAAGGACTGACGGGTCTGGAGTTCGAGGGCTTGGAAGCTTCGAGGCTACGAGTGGGAGGACCAAATGATGAAAACTGCCTGCATCCTTACCTTCATTCATGCCAGAACTGTGTCCTGCCAGCACATCATAGCTACGCTCTCGTTAATGTGCACGACGCTCGTCGGGTGTTGAGTGGATTAGATTCAGGGCTCAGGGCGAACTTTACAGCCTATGTATCAGGATCGAGATGGAGCATGCTCAGTTCGAAAACTGCCAGAGGTTCTTCTGCAATGCCAGTCGAACTGCGCCGCAGTCTTGTGTGGCACTAAGGCTGTGGGTTCAGGGTGCTTGGCCTGGACCTCACCTGCTTTTTCTCAGCTGACAGTGACACGATGCCCGCAGTATCGAGTAACTTCAGTCCATATCCTGGAAGTCGACGAGCAGCCTCGCAGAGGTTTCGGGAGTCGAATCTGGGCAGGAAACGCTCCCAGAGCTGGTTTGTGGCTGGGTGTTGCTCAACGCGACGTCAGCCTGTTTGGGCTGCAGTTTCTCAGGGTAGTGCTTTGCGCAGTTGCCCCGCCCGTTGACAACCTGCAACCGCTTCATCTCTTTCTCATCAATAGCACCATCCCTGTAGGCCGCCTTGATGCATTGGGAAAAATTACCACGGATCTTTTGGTAGTCTTGGCTTGACTGGAGCAGCTGTTTTAGCTTCTCGTGCTCATCGCACTGCTCACGCAGAGCCTCGATTTGCAGGTGCTTGTCTACTGCATCGACACATGCTGCAGCTGCTGCAGCATCCTCCAGGGTCGAGTCCGTTGCAGCACGAGCAGCTGGAGGATCAACGCTTATGGCGGCCTCCGGAGTCTTGTCGATCAGATGAAGCTGCTCTACAGCCACCTGTGCCGCGAACTGTTCGGCATCGATTTTACGGCGCCCCAAAAAGCGCGATTCTGCTTCCCGAGCCCCGACAGTGACAGTGGAAACAAAGCCGCCATCTTTGGAGGGCACGGTTTTGTAGCAAGGCAGTGTGCCTGACGCTTGCACTGCTTGCTGCAAACGTCCCTTCCAATCCCCGCTTGGCGACTCCTGAGGAATAAGCTTCGGATGTGAGAGAACATGCCGCAGGGCCACTTCTGCCGCGCTCTGCTGCGCGGCCGCTTTGGTCGAGCACAGCTCCCCTGCACGAGGCTCCTGCTGTCCAATTTGAGCTGTGGCGCGGAAGCGGCCATTCTCTTCCGAGTTCGCAAAGCTTACAGCATGCTGCCCGAACAACGTAAGCAGCTGGCCCTTTGCATTCTCTACTTCACCCTTTGCAGAAGCTAGATCAGGAGTTTGGCAAGATGCGGGTCTCGTGTCAGAAGCATTTGCCTCTCGATGCTGCCCTACTGCATAACTCGTAGTCTCGTTCTGAGTGCTTCTCCAGCGTGGTTTGCCTGAGCTGCTGTCCTTCGTGATTTTCCCTTGTTTCTCAAGCTCGTACAAATGTGGATTAACATCGCGCTTGCGACCAGCTCCATCATGTCCTCGGGCAAAAAAATCTCGGATCTCGACGGTCTCGGCCCATCCACCTTTCTCGCACAGGAACTCGAAAATCTCGGATTGCACATCCATGAGCTCGTTGTGTCGTCGGCTGGACACGGCTGCAGCTGAGATCAACAGGCGAGCCACGCTACAGCAAAGATGCAAAGTGTGCGTATCCAAGCTGATCTATGTATATATCATCATGTCAATGTTCTCTGCTGACACGCTACCATACAGATCGCTGGTGACGCTGCCGACGGAAGCACGTCATGTGCACCTGTGGACCTTTCCCTGAACCTCAACCGTGTACTGCAGAAAACAACTCTCGCACTTTAATCTTCCATCCGAACGCAAACAAAACACATTGGGCATGCTAAACACATATAAAACAATCTAAACCCCTAAACCGAAGCTGGGGTTGCAAAAATGTGCGAATGTTGGTCGAGAATGTTGGTCATAGTGGTGTCTGTTCTTCCTCCGTATTGATTGAGGCACTGATGTTGTTTGAGCTGTTGGTAGTTTGAACGGTGCGCTTGGAGTGTGGTTGGTGACACTACACGCATTGAGGACGTGGTGGAATTGCCGATCCGTTGCCGCGGCATCGGTGGTGTTTGTGTGTTGATGGCGCCGGAGGTGTGGGATAGTGTGGGAGGTAAGATGAGGCAAGCATTTGTCGACGATTGTGGTACGGGAGCACTTGGTGCTTGTGTTGGTGGGTGGAAGTGCTGGCCATCCTTGTGAGTGGTGTTGAGGAGTGTCAAAGGTCTCGAGCCGGTGAACTGGATCTGAATGACGATTTGGGGCTTGGGGCTCGGGGGCTTAGATCTCTCAAGCTTCAGTCTTGAAGCCCGCAAGCCGGTAAATTCTGGGACGGTACGAACAGCACCTTCAACGACAAAAGCCGTAATTCTGAAAGGTTTCCAAAGACAAAAAATGCAGCAAAGCGACTCTGTGGACCGCTCTGCGAAGTGCCTTCGAGCTCCTCGTTGTCTGGTCTTCTTCCTCTGAGGCGCCTTCGCCAGCACAAGCCACGGACTTTCTCTGTAAATGTGCATGTGTAAATGTATGGAGGTACGTCCATGCGCTCGAAATCATCCAACTGAGTAGAGTCGGCCTGCGATGTCCAATTCTTTGTAAGTTCTGTTGTGAGTCATGCACACCCCTACATCCTTTACTTAGTGGTTGCAACCATGGGCTTGGCGAACTCCAGCCGCCATGTCTGGCTGGAAGACGGAATGCAAGTTAGGGCCTATGGGTGTAAAAGCTTTGGCCATGTTCTGGTTGCAACCCCTCAGGCCGAGGCAAGTGAATCCAATACGCTGTGATGTTCCGGCAAGAAGCATGTGCACAAGAATCGGCACTCTCTGAAGAACATCGACGTCTTCAAAGCGTTCACCCACAGAAATCAATTGGCT
Source organism: Symbiodinium sp. clade A Y106 (assembly GCA_003297005.1). Taxonomy (NCBI): domain Eukaryota; class Dinophyceae; order Suessiales; family Symbiodiniaceae; genus Symbiodinium; species Symbiodinium sp. clade A. Next base: position 10,558 of record BGNK01004223.1, read on the forward strand.
AGCAAATCCAAGATGACATAATCCAACGAAACTTTCTCTGGGATCATGCCTTCTCCGCATTCGGCATGAAGCGCGGATTTGGACCAGGAAGAGGAGCGTTGTTGCGCACGTATCGAAGAAGGGGCCGCATTCATACCACGCAGTGTCATCTAAGCGCCCAACCTGCCAACCAATGGTCGGAGAGGGGCGCCCCATGTTGCAGTTGCGGAATGCGTTTTCCGCACGTTGGGTCACAAGTGGCAGGCCTGTCCCGACCAGACTCAGGACAGGCCTGTGGCTTTCAGCTGACATCCGCCTGCTTCGATGGGTGCGGTGCGACTTGTCCGAGGTCTTAAGGTCGTGCTTGTGGTACTGCGTTTCCTCCGGCACGAAGATGGCAGCTAGGACATCGAACATTGAGCTCATGCTTCGCCGCCTCAATGAGACGACAACACGTTCGGCCATCCAAGGACGACACCTTCAGCTCCTTGCCAGTGATGGCCTTGCTGTTCATGGCAGAAAACCCGCTTTCATTCGTGCACAACGGCACGTACTCAATTCTCTGGATGCGACCAAACTTTTAAACTCGAACTGCCGAGCGTGCAAACTGCGATAACCAGACTGCATGAGTAGGTGGAGCTTCGTTGTCGCCAAGTTGTCGGGGCCTGTCCGTTGTGAAAGTGAAAATTCAACGGCCACCTCAGCCAAAATTGTCCTCCACGCCGCACGACATGACCCTTTAGGTCGTGCCGACATCGGAAGTTGTTTGTACTTGGATGGCTCAGAAGAGTGCCAGCACTGCATGCGGAATCAACAGAGCGATGAAGTTGAAAGCCAGCTCTTGCGTGGCATCCAGGATCAGGTCCGCGATGAAGCGCGTCCCCATGTGCCCCCCCGGGCACAACTCAGCGTGTTTATGATGTTGACAGCAGCGAAACAATGTTCCAGACACGAGAGCTGTCCGCCATCACCAAGGCCGCTTCGAGCAGATTCTAATCCAATTGGCGGCGCTTCTCCTGTGTAGGTTCCGCTACTCCTGAGAAATTCGTTCTTCCTTGCTTTCACCTTCTCGGATTGCAGGAATGGGCCAGGCTACACGCTCTGGCACGACCCCCATTTTCGTGGGTTGCTCTAATTGCATACGCAAGATTTGATTTGCACCATGGCCTCTGAAGGACCTGGCTATTGGGGCTGTACATGTCACGTTCTGCATATCTTGAGGTCGGTGCATGCTGCTGTTCTTTGTCGGCTTACTCCTCAAGCATGAATCAGGCACCACTGCACCACATCCTTTGTCGTCCCAAACTTTGAAAGAGGCTCCCGACAGAGCACAGGCCTGTTGGGAATATACATCATCGAAAAAACTTGCACAAAATACTGTTCCCCATAAATCCTCCTCAACCTTCCAAACCACGGCAAACCGCAGCGACCAAAAGTCAAGCACAAAGCCCGTTCTTTTTCTGAGGCATCGTGAGGTGCGCCCTCAACGTCTCCTCTCGTGTGCCACGGCTTCCTCCGTCTCAGAGAAGCCAGACTGCGAGACTGCGACTTGGAAAGTTCGCATGGCTCTCATTCTACTCAAACCTCCGATCCAAACCGATTTAAAATTTACTACGAGCCGTGCGAACATCCAACACTGTACACGAGCGAGCTGTCAATTCGGACTTGCACTTATCCGCTGGTCGCACCTGCGACTCGTCCGCATGCAGAACCTGGATTTGGAAGTCATCGCAGCAGTGTTTCTGAAAGGCTGTCAAGGGCAGCAATGTGTCAGGTCGGATGCTGCTTCAGGGCTTTGATCTGACCGCTTTTACATCAAGAGTCCAGATCGGCTTTACGGCTGTCTGAGAAGTCCCACCGGCAGCATACCTCGCATGAGGAAATCTCAGTTTTTCCACAGGAGACGACTCGGAGGCACGTGACACCCTAAGTCCCTCCTGATGCTTGTTTGACATGGCCTGATGTCGGTCTCGGCTTGATGGTCTCCTCATTCTGGTCAGGAAGACTGCGCAAAGCTTCTTCCAAAGCCTGAGATGCGGGGTGGATCCGAGAACGGCAAGACAGCAAAGACCTGGCGGCTCAGCAGGGCATTCCGATGCAGAAAATCAGCACTCGGTGGTCCCGACACATATGCTTTTTGGAGTGTTCCGGGCTAAGCAGGGCATGACAGAGCTGATCACTTCCCCGGCGGCAGCTATCGTTTGGGGCATGCCGGTCACACGAAGTCAGCATTCCAGCACAAATCCCTGCCTCGCTTGTTCATGAAAGTGCTGTTATCTCGAGTTGTTCACCGTGGGTAGACGCCATTTACCTGTTTGTCGTTGTTTGCCAGGCAAAGCTGGTTTTGCAAAGTGTTTGTCTCCAGGGTTTTCGGCAGAAAACCGCGTGGCGATTCATCAGGGAGACCTCAAAAAAACAGTCACGCCGGGCAGCAGCCAGAATCATCTCATGGGTCTTCACCTTGAGAATCTTCCTGATACCACCAAGCAGGCGGTGTCGGACGAGTATCTCTCGCGGAGCAGCCTCCGAATGTCAGGAAAGTGTGTGGCCGAACCACGACTCTCACCTGCTCTTGCACAGTCTTGGGCAGCCTTCATGAGGTGTTCCACGATGCATCGTTTGGGCAATACTCTGGCTTCCTGGACTGCGGTGCGGCTGTTGGGGGACGGTTTCCGAGAGCATAGTTTTGCTTCAGTCAAAGTTCCAGGCCCATGGGATCTCAGCATATGGCCTGTAAACAGCCTGCAGCCGTAAAACCTCTACCAATCCTGCGGTGCATTCCAGAAGCAAGAGGAACTTCCTAGTCGGACGCCTTGGAACATGTTTCGTGACTGCACATTGCAGCCTTTGCATCGACAGCACTATCCTCTGCTTCCCAGTTCGGCAGCTTGCTATTGTCCAAGCTACAGTCGCGCTCCGTTGCCGGAGGCCTTCAATGCTTTTGTTGGTTTCATTGCTTCCCCTGAGCCTGGGCGCCTCCAGGGACATCAGCTCTGCATCTGGTTCAGCAGGACCCGGCTTGCCACAATCCCAGCAACCAAGCGGAAGCTCCACATCATACTTGAAATCCATGTGCCTGCAGCCATCGATGGACTTGCTTTCTGATCATGTCACCCAAAACTGCCTGAACTGCTACTACGTAGCTAATTGACTGGTATCAAGACTTTTTTCTACTACAGTGCGCCACCATCGGCACTGAATTGCGCTAGCCAAAAAGGTTGACCGAAAAAAACAGACGGCTGGACACCTTTTTACTACACTCAACAGCTGCGAGCTACTCGTGCAGATGCGGGTCGTCTTGGATGCAATCCAGAACAGTCACGGCTCCTTGGACGAGGCATCCGTCCTGCAGTTCGATGGCTATCCCCCACAAGGTCGAACGGTCCAAGACTGACAATCCACGAGAACATGCTCTATAGTGACGAGTGAAACAAAGCCAACAGATTTAACAGCTTCACGAGACCGAGTCGATCAATCCTTCTTCTGCATGCCCCAAGCCGTGGATGCAACAAGGCAGCCCTCACGAGCAAAACCTCGAACGTGCGATTCCGGAGACTGAATATCTTTTTGCTTATGGCTGGCCTTGCTTGCAAGTAGAACAACAACTCGCTCTTGGATACCTGCCAGGGCTGGGTCTGCTCCACAAACCTGCTTCTGCTCAACGCAACTGCCAGTAGAACACGTCGACCCGATGAAGGGCTGCACCATGTACTACATCGTAAAGGCTGTCAAGCAGACGGCGTGAAGCAATCGGATAAGTTTGGCGTATCGGCCCGCCGTTGCTGCAAACGAGCATCTGCACTTGTGGGACCAGCTTTCAACATTCTAGATTGCACTGGGAAAATAAACACAGTGTGGCACTGGACTCTCCCAGTTTAATCCATTTTTTCTCCACTGCCATGGAACATACTCCCTTAAGTCTGCATCAACCAACGGCGGCTGTTTGCCAGAGAGCCAATTATTGTCTGCTTTGGAGACAACATTTCACAACACCAGTTGCTTTAATTTGACCTAGTCCTGACCAGGCAGTTTCGGTGGATGAAAGACATAGGGCTCCCTTGTGGCAGTGGCTTGGACTCAATATAATATGGACTCCACAGATCATGCTTGTAGCACACTCTGGCCAGACTTTTCGTTTTTCCTGGGTCCTGGGGATGTGCCTGCAGGAACGGTCCGCGGCGGAGGTCTGTAGAAACATGAGTACAAATGCTCGTCTCGCGGCGCAAGACAGCCGGGGTTGGAACATAGTCTTATGCGAACCGACGGAGACAAATATCGGGAGGATGCCACACTCAACAGCGGCACACACTGCCGTACTTAGGGCCGTACTGAGGGCGAGCGAACATCGGAAGAAGAAAGCTCGAAGGATATTCACTCGCGGCGGAACAGGAATCACAAGAAGCCTTAAGTAAGAGCGCACCAGTCTCGTAAGGTGTCGGAAGACTGCAGCACCCGGCAACCAACCTCAAGCCTGGAGCTGGGGGGAAATCACTGGTGGACTCATTCGCGAGAGTAGGGCCATTGAAATACAAAGCAGAGCTCAGAATGTCAGGAAATGTCAGGTAGATTGCTGCAGAAATACAGTCTGGAGTAGATATCCTGGGTAGAGGGCAGTCCGGCGGGATTTCTTTTCGGACGACAAGTCGGGCGTTGTATAATCGAGGGACCTGAGAAATCAGAACAAGATTTTTGATGTCTATATTAAACCATACTCCAATCACAGAAAGGAACCTGGTTGTTCAGACGTTTCAGACCCAGTATAAGTTCCGTATAAGTGAGGGCCTCGGAATTGTTTTCGTGAAGATCGAGGCAGTGCACGATGACGCTGGCACGATCAAAAAAAAGAAAGGGGAGAAGGAAGCAGTGGAGCAACTGAGTGTTCGAGGAGTCACAAAATGCCGGATTCCGAAACGATTTCTCGCAGATGCTGTAAACCAACCGCTCGCATCAGCTGCAGCATCATGGCCAAACCAGCGCCGCGAAGACCCCCTTCAGAGAAGCTTTCGTGAAAATGTCCAGCAAATCCCCAAAACATATTAAATATCAATTCTGAACTAAGCTCTGCTCAGCGGCTCCCCTGGCATCAACTCATGACGTCGTGTCACGTCGCCTGGATTTCGCCGGCTGATGCTGATGCGACAGCCCGTTATTCTCTTCATCTCGCGCGTGTTGCTCCCATCGCGGCCGATGATTTTGCCGGCGGCTGAGTTCGGGACGACGAGCTTGAAGACCTAGGTGAAACGCTGAACTGCGCTCCTGCCGTGTCGGACTCCGTGGCCCCTGAGTTGATTCTGCATGACTCTGGTGTTTTCGCTCTCAACGCATTCAAAGGTGCTTGTTAAAAGAACCACAGCACTAGCACTTGTCAACATGCAGACAGAGAGTTTGCACAGATGGCCAGGGAAAAACGAAACTGCAGTACCAACAAGTCTGATAAACGAAGTGATAAACGAAGGTACCGGCAAGTCTGATCTGCCTATGTTATGTCTGTTGGCGAGTGGCGAAATGATGGTTCTGTTGCGCTTGCCCAGGTTGCTGGCTCATTCTCCACATCTCCTTGACGATGGCTTCCACTCCCCTGATAAAGCCTCGGGTACACCAGTCAACATGCAGGCAACACAATGACCTAATTACACCTGACACCAGCGCCCAGCACGATGTATGACATTACGAGTGGCAGGAGTCAGACCCCTGTGTAGATAGATTGCCACACACAAGGCCTGCTGCCGTCCTCCGAAACACCTGGCTGAGGCCAGCGCTCCGTTTTGTTGCCGCGAAGATGGTAAGCATGCGGTCTTGAGTGCCTGGCGAAAATGGGCGATTCTAATCTGTCGGAAATAGCAGATAGCACAACAAGCTTTACGCTAACGACGGGTTAGTCAAAATCTACGAGGGTGCAGTGGCCACTTTTTGGTCGAAGCGCGAGCCGCGCCCGGCCCAGCACACCGCGCCGGAAACCGGTGCCGGTGAGTGCTGCGCATTTCTGCTTCCGCCCCGGGTCACCGCCAGTGTAAAGACGATTCAAAGGGTGGCGAGGGCGGGAAATCGAAGGAGCGGTCAAGCCGAAATGCTGTTCGGCCGACCGCTCAAGCTTTTTCCTACACGCAAGTGCGTTACATGATGTTCTGCCGATGGCTGAAGCTTGTTCGTAATTACACGCACAATCACGCACAAGTACGATACACCAAAAACGAGAAGTGAGTGCTCAATGCTGCTGTTGTGAGATGCATGATCCACCAAACCTGCGGCTTCAAGCCTCAGCCCCCCACCGCCAACAGCAGGCTGTGTCCTCACTCCCATGTTGGAGCCCTTCTGGGACAGGCCAGCTGAGAGGATGCACGTCATGGCACTGAAAAAGATTTGAGAGGTTCTGGCCGCTTTGCACGGAGCTCAGAACCACAGCAATCCGTGCGTTCACACGGTGGCTCCGGCATCTCATGGCATCTCAGGCGGCCTTCCTTCCAAGCTTTGCGTGGATCCACGTAAGCATCGACAGGGCGACGCATTTACCCGTACTTGAGGCATCTCCTGGAGAGTTTGGCTAGGTCTTGCAGAGTCTTGTCTGCAAACACTTGAAGCCGTTGCTGTTATCTCGAATCCAACATGCCGTATCAGGAACTGCCTGATCACGGACATAGCCGGTAAGTATCACGGTATTCTCTCAGCACCTCTCCGACCGAAAATCCAGGATGGACTTCATCAGGACAAACAAGCAGCGAGAAAAGTTCAGTGTGCGTGACTCTTGGGCCCAAAACCGTGCATCAGCCAATCAGCCGATTAGCCAATCAACCCTAAACTAAACCCTAAACCCCGATACCCTAAACCCGACCACCCGATCAGCTGATCGGTTGATCGGCTGATGCGCAGTTTGGAAACCCGCTTTGCGAGCATAGAGGAAAAGTCCACCTTGAGACGTCCTGATCAAATTTGGCACGAAGCCCAGCTGTGCCTGGAAAGAAAACGTCGACGCCAGACATGCTCATGCTCGTCTGAGTCTGCCTTGACGGGCAAAAACTTCCGAAATGCCGCGGTGTGATATGATCGGTTTGGCTGGCAGTGTTGCGCACTGAGGATCGAGCTTCTCGATCTGTGTCATGTTCTTTCCGCGCTTGCCGATCATTCCTCCTCTCCACCGCAGGGTTTTCTGACTCTTGCAAGAACGTACGCTCCGGCACCAGTGTGCAAGGAGCCTGCGTAGTATGCAGGAACCTGCCGTGCGGATGCAGAGTCGACCAGCTTCGAAATGTTGCATAATCAAGGTGAAAGGAAAGCGGCGCGAGACTGTAAGTGCTGTTCCAGGCACAAGGAGCTTGCAGCAGAAGTCCTCAACTGATGGTCCAGCTTCTCAACAAAGGCTAAATCCCTCTTCATTCCTCTGGGGTGCTGACTGTGGCGGAAGCGGCAGGGTTCATAGTGGCATCGGGTGCGCCTAGCGGTCCTTCCACACACCCGGCAGGCACCTCAGGATTCGAGATTTCGGAACTAGTATGGACTTCTCCGGCTCCACTTCCGTGCGAGAAGAGCCTCGTCCAGCCCGAGGATGTGCGAGTCCCGATTAGTTGTAATCACGATGTCAACGAACAGCTCCTGAAGCAGGTCTTGGTGATCGTGCAGCCAATTTATATAAGCTTCGCACAATCGCAACGGGCCGAAGCGAGCTGATCTCAGTGAATCCTGCTCGGCCTCATCCAGGGAAACTTGTGAGTGAATCTCGTCCTGCGCAAGTGCTTTGAAAACTTCCCTGTACGCTCAACATGACGAAAGAGCAGGCACAAGATGGCATTCATTCCAAGTCGCAATCAGTAAGGCGACAGTCAGCATCTTCCAGTAACGCATGGGGAGGACACCAAGCCCAAGACCCTAGATAGTCTTTTGGATGGTACCCTGGTGCCACTTTCACAAAGGCCTCCGACGTGCGTCTTCACATTGCGCCTAATTAGTCAACATCACAGGGAGCTCGTGGTGATAGACTTACAAGTAGACGACGTCACACTGAACGGACCAGAACGGGTGCTGCGGATACAAGCCTGTCACGGTGTTCTTCATGTCAGCAGTCAACCCATGCGTACCCTCGAAGCCCATGACACTCTCCTGCTCTAGCTCGGTATGGCTCCCCGATTCCTGCAACATCGGGAAAATGGCTTAAAAAAAGTCTTGCAATCCTTCCGCCGGAATCTTATAGCTGTGAAATGCCTTCGCCGAAGTTGCCACGCCTCGAGAATCTCTGATTCGACTTCAACTTCAAACGCCATTGCGTTAGGATGGGGGGGCTGCTCCATGAACGGACTGCCACACAGAAGTGGTTCCACAAAGCTAGCAATTTCTACTGTGGCTTTAACTTCTTTGGAAGACTTCTACAGAGTCGTCTGGCCCTCCATATCAGCCTCCTTTTCTTAACGAATCTGTATAAGGGCCGGTGCTCATGAATAAGTTGATATAGAAGTAAGAGCCCCAAGGCGTACGTTTCCTGGGAAAGTTCTGTGCAGCAGGCAGCCCCATTCACAGGGTCTCTAAAGCCGCAGGTTCTTGAAGGTTTCCTTCAAGAACCCACGGAAACCAAAACTTGAGTCGAACCAAGCAGCTGCAACGACCAAAGCTTCTTGAAGGGCAAGCCTGAAAAGCATCATAAGCTGTTTCTTGCTCATTCTGTTCAATGAAGTGCTGACTGATCAGGGTGCGCATGGAAGCTTGGAAGCTCCTTTCTGAAAGATAACCCTTCCCAAATGTTGACTCCGAAGCCTGAACCCTGCAGAAGCCTGCTCCTGCTCTTCTGAGACCTGGCACGTGCTAGCCCACGAGCACAGCTTTTCTCCAGCGGCGATACCATGACACGCCCAAAGGCTCAGAGTTCTGGGCATAGCTTGCCTGTCCAAGGCAAGCCATGTAAAACATGTGCATCCGTCACAGTTGCCAAGACTGGGGTGGGCCAATCCCGATTCCAACGGCCCGCAGTGCAGTGTTCGCCCAAGGGTCAATAGAGAAGTTTGTGCTGAGTGATACCTTGCTTTGACAACTCCAGAAACCCCTGAATCAAACTAGCATATTGACGATCTGCCGTATGTGACAGTGACATACTTATACCCGCATTCTACTCGTGCACGGTGAACGAATCCGCAAGTCGGGTGCCTCGATAACGTCAAGTGCGCGTCGGATCGAGGTGAAATCTGAAACTGGACACCGCATCAGTTCGAGCTTCAACTCCTGTCAGAAGCAAGGGTCTCAAGTGGATCCAGAAATCCGACAAAGCGTTGGCATAGCCCATCCCCATCCTCCTGCTTGGAGAGAGGCAGGCCCGCCGCCTGAGACAGACGCTGGGCGAACATGTCGGCACCCGACCTGGCTGTTGGCGCCTCCTTGCGTCGTGCTGTCGCCTGACATGTTCAGGACTTTGCAGAACCGTCTGACCTTCCATGCTCTTAACAAAATGCGGAATCAATGTGCGGTGCGGCATTGACCTGCTTAGTCACCTCTGTTCTCGGTTGGTCGCCCTTCCTGGTCAGCTCCAATCAGCCGATGCAGGATCTTGAAAAGGTGTGACCTTCAAAAGCTTCCCACATCAGGCCGTACACGTCTAAACGAATTGAAGCAACCCTGGCTAACGTTCGGACTTAGTAGGAGGGTACCTGCCAAAAACTCAGTCGCACTTTCTCCTGACCAAATGTTCCAGCATGGGTCGTACTTCAATGGGCAGTTGAAGGTCTCTGCCAATTCGAGGAACTCTCGCCCAAGTCCTTGCTTGCACTAGCAAGTTGCTTGCTCAGTGTCGAGTTTCTACTGCCAAGCTTTCACTTTCTACAACTCTGGGTTCAGCGCGAAATGGTCATCTGGGATCTCTACACAGGGTACACCAACTGAGGAATGCACGCAGCATCCGGGCAACGTCTGCGTTCCGATCCTGTTCTAGTCGCTAACTTAGGTACAGTATTTCCACTTGCCTCAACATAAGACAGTCTTCTACTAGAACTCTGTTCACATGCCGCAACGCAGCCAAACACTTGTCAGCAATGCCGCTGTGAGAGCCGCTTCGTTTCAATTGCAACACGAAGGATGCTCTAAAACTCCCGCGATGTCGGCATTTTGTGGGCCAAGTTGAAGCGGGAGTGGCTCTCATGCGATCGAGTACATCATGGACACAGCTCGTTACGGGTCTTGAAACGAAAAAGCACGGAGAGTGCATGTGTCACACTGATGATCACTGCTGCTGCTCGCCACCCGCAACGACGAGCATTGCCTGCACAGTCTCTGCAGAGTCGTCGAAAAGTGCAGGATCCTGGCAACATCCGGAAAACAATGTCTTGCAGATGGTGCCACGTTGCAATTGCAATGGGCCTGTCACCAATATCGAATTGCTGCGCTTTCATTTTCGGTGCATGCGTGTCAACTGCTATCAGTGGTAAGCCCAATACCACTATCAAGGACATCACAATCCGCACCATCGTCTGCGTCCATCTGCCGCGCGGGCAGGTCCACGAGCACCAGCACTAAATGCGCAACTATGGCCATACCGCCACCGCGACCTCGACAATCCGTAGTGATAGTAGCGACAGTAGCAGTAGCAGTAGTAGTAGTAGTAGCAGTAGTAGTAGTAATAGCAGCAGTAGTAGTAGTGGTAGCAGCAGGAGCAGTAGTAGTAGTAGTAGTAGTAGTAGTTGTAGTAGTAGTAGTAGTCGTAGTAGTAGTAGTAGTAGTAGTCGTAGTAGTAGTAGTAGTAGCAGTAGGAGTAGTAGTAGTAGTAGAGTGGTAGTAGTAGTCGTCGTCCTCGTGGTGGTCGTAATGGTAGTGGTGGTAGTAGTCGTAGTGGTAGTGCTACTGGTAGTGGTACTGGTAATGGTCGTGGTAGTGTCAGTGTCGCCTCGACGTCGTACCAGTAGCAATAGCAGTAGCTGGCCAAGCCAATCCTAAATCGGCTGAGAACGTGCGACAGCAGTGAGAGCGAATCCATGAAGAAATACAATACACGATGAATGTGAAAGTGAACTCAGGCTGGAATTCCTCCCCAGTATCCAGCACAGTCCCTATGGGCATGGTCACCACCATGGCCATGGGGAAAAGCAGGTACACCAGCCCTTTTGGGCGATTTGGCGCAATGTTCAACATCATGATCGCCATCGTCGCCGTCATCATCTATACCACCTTTAGGTCACCATGGTCCAATCTTCGTCGTCAAAACCGTAGCCACCTTGAACGTATGCGACCCCGACTGCGACCGCCTTGCGCCAAGGCCATGCCTGACTGCTTCCAGGGTCCTCACCACAATGCAGCCTCTGCAAACCGCCGCAACAAATGCCGAAATGCCAGTATCATCACCATCATCAGAACGATTTGGGTGTCCACAGGGGTTTCGTTCTGTAGATGCCTGTGCAAAGACAGGGGTCCACTGCGTCCCTGCATTGCACCACATGCACATCGATGACACTCCACAAATTGATGTGTGCCTGTGTGTCTACTAGTACTGGGGAGCGGTCCTCTAACAAAGCTTCTGCCGACATCACCGCCTCACTTTCCGTCTTGAATGGGCGCCAACACAAAACGATGTTCGTCGTTCTCACCATTGCAATGCCGAGTTAACAACCGCTGCTCCTGTCTGCTTCAAGCATTCAGCCTGGTCGCCAGGGATGTGAAAAGCACATAGAAGGTACAGTCAATTGACATTCGCACTTCCATGCGTGAGGCTGGGTTGTCCACTGCATCGTGTTTGGTCTCGATACCTGGAGCTTGGAGTGTGCCCCACGGCCCCACGTTCGAGTCATGTCGTGCCTCCGTTGGCAATCCTTGGTCAGACTTCACTACGAGCCATAATCTTGCTGAGCAGGCCGTTTTCAATCACGTGCTGCGGTCGAGCGGCACAGGAATGCCGACAGAGCTGCGCACATCAGCAATGGCTTCCTGACCAGTCGTGCGGTAAACAGCTCCATTGTTTGATGCAAGTGTGTTCAACACAGCTGAGGGTCTGGGCCCAATTGGGCGCCAAACCTTCTTCCCGCAAACCGTCTCGCTCCTCGTTTCAAGTTACCAAAACACGAGGCAATTTCTGTTGAAACTAAGCTTGAGATCCTGAGTTTCCGGCTGCATATTTTGGGCGTTGTGTTATCGTTCTGCCATGCACACCTTACTGAAAAGCAGTCTACACGACGAGGTAGAGGTCGCGTGTTGTCAATACTGCGGCAGGAAGAAAGTTCGTCGTACTCATGCATGTTGCTCTTGAACACCTTGCAGACCCCTTTCCCCCTTAGACTCCTCCACCCAGTCCTCCGCCCGGAACATTATAGTAGTACTCCACCCAGTCCTCCGCCCGGAACATTATAGTAGTATAATTTTATTCCGGTGGATTAATTCCTCCGCTAGCCAGGCCACGTAGAATGCACTTCCTGGTACTCCGCGTCCTCCGCATGATGGTATAGCCAAGTCGGACGAAACTTTATTCCTGCCGATGTAGTTGTACATGATCCGAAGCATAGGTGGCCAGGCAGCATTGTTCAAAGCCAGTATTGGCATAGCCCAGCAGCTTGTTTAATTTTGTTACACTGTCCGCAATTTCAAAAGGTTTACCATCACTCGCGACGTGGTCGACAATATCAACATCATCATGTGTCTTCGGCTGTATGTGGTAGTCTGGACTCTCCCACAGTCCTTGCCGAATGGTGCGAGCGTGCTTGAAGTTCAAGCAACGAACGGCACAGCTGACAGATTATAGTCCCTATTACCTATCCCTAAAACGCGACTGCCACGGAAGCTTGACACTGGTAACTTTTCGTGCTAACACTACTGTTACTTATATTGTGCGCTCCTCCTCCACCGCCTCCCCTCCTCCCCACCCCTTCCGCCCCTACCCTTGTGCTCTTTCACATTACAGAAGCCAAGTCGATGAGTTCTGTCATGCTGGTCTCCGGCAAGCCGAGGCGAGCGGCCTAGCGTTAAAATCAGACGCTTCGTATGAGTCTGTAATGCTAGTCGCAGTAATCATGGATGCAGTGAAGGCCAAGCCCATGAAACGAATAAGACTAAGACCAGCAGTGATGGCAATGTTCATAGCACCGGCAAAGAAATCAGCGATTTTAGCAATCGCAATGGCAATAACAAGCAGCAGGCGTCGCAGTAGGATAGTGGCGTCAGTAGGGTAGCGGTGACTTTAGCAGGAGCAGGAGCAGGAGCAGTATCAGTAGCTGTACCCTGAACCCTAACACCTAAACTAACCCCAAAATCCCCTAAACCCGAAACCGATGTGCGAATCCCAAACGCTAAACCCCAAAGCCCCTGGGCAAGATGACAGGTGATCTTGGTCATCTTGTGGTTGGCGATTTTGGGGGAGTGGTAATCTTGTTAATCTTGGGTCAAACTGTGCAAGTAGTGCCAGCAAGGCATATTCCAGGGAACATAATACAAGTGATACCAACAATAGGAAAATCAGCTAATGTAAACCGTAAGAAAAGACCACCAACATCAATAGCGTCGTAGCGCGATAACAAGTATCAAGATGACAACCGTCAGAAGAATGCTTTTTGTATGTAGCAGTAACAACGGATGCAAACTAGCAGTGAGGTTGACTTCGAACAAATGCAGAAATAGTAATCAAGATAAGTAACCACGAAAATGACATGCTGGGCAGTAATACAGACGAGGTTGCCATTATGTCACATGAAGCTCACAAGCACTTGAGCAAGAGTATGAGGAAGACTTATTATGGCGAGGGCAAGGGTTGCGGCACTAGGAGGAGCTCAACTATACTTCAACTACTTACAGTGATATCAGTGCGAAAACAAACTTGGCGCAGAACGCTGAAGCGAAGCGACACTGCGGAATCCTCATCCTTTTATCCAATGCCAGGGACATATCCTAGAGCGAATGCGCCCAAGGAACAAAGAGCGGCGGCCCCTGCTTGCTCGATTGCCATCGCTAGCTGCAGAGTTGCCTCTGATGCTTGGGGACAACAGGCAAACCGCAGCTACCGTAGTCGGCTTTAATGTGCCTCACGACTTTGCAGAAGCCGGATCTTTGCCGTGACTGGGATCCTCCGGAGTCCCGCTGCAACCGTCTTCACGATTCTGACCTGCCAGCACTTCGAGACTGGCCAAACTTGCTTCTAGAACTGCAGAACTTAGATCGCGGCCACAAGCTGAGAATCACGTAGCAAATAAGCCTTTCCGTCGCTGCCGACTGCACTCTTTAATGGACATGTCGGCTTTTGAAACAAACCACGCCAGCATCGCTCCGTATCTACGGCAGCGAGGTGAGTGAGCTTGGTGACCACCCCTATCAAGGGGCATCTTCGTCAAAACCGGCATGACAGATGCTCCGAGACGTCTTCGAAGGCCTGCGCGCGTCCTCTGTCGGACAGCCGAAGTTGATGTCCACCGCCTGGTTTTTCCGGTTGGGGGCATTGGTGGGTTAGTGTGTCAGCACACGGACATACACGGACGGCACGTTATGCTTTGCGCTTTGCATGGTTCTCAGCTTCTGGCATCGACATGAGGCTCCAAAATGCGAGCTGCACGGAGCAAAGTGTGCCTTCGAGTCAACGAGCGCTGATCTTGCTTCTGTCATCTAGCCGAACCTAGCCGAAAGCAAATTTCTCGTAAGTGTTCCTTTTCTTCCTTAGTGTGAGTGTGCATGTGTGTGTGTGTGTGGGCGCATGTGCGCGGTCCATCAATCGCCCGCAAAAACATGGGACTGCCGAAACTGGGGACGGGCAGTAAGGTGGTCTCCCTGCCCCTATGCGTGACCGCTTCCGGCCGGATGCACGTTTGTCCATGTTGGTGTGTCATGCCTGGCGTCTGACACAAAACACCAGCATATCATGACTTCATCATCCGTGCAATTCTTTGTGCCGTACGTTCTACATGGAGCGAAAAAGAACGAGAAGCAATCATCTTTTCTTCCTTTCGCAAGGGCAAAGGGAAGGGGTGCAACCGCGGGACTTGCACTCAAGCAGCCCCTCATATTGTATGGGAAGCAGAAATGCTACAATGTTCAGACCAGACAAGAACTGCTCGGCCACTTTGCTGAAGTCACCATTCCGTAACCTCCCCGTCAACAAGGGAACTGAACGCAACCGCAGCCCCGAAACTGGTGTGCATGTCGACTGTGGGCTAGGCAACCGTCTCTTTCTTTCGCCAGGCTTGAGGGGCAAGCCCCCCGCTAGGGGCTGCCCGTTGTTGGCTGGGTGCACTGCATTAAGTGCGACAGGCTAGGTCTACCAGGCATGTGGCAGGTACGAACAGTTCAACATCTATCTCGATGACACTTGAGGTGGTTGGTGCTCACATTGCCCCCTCCTGTCTCTCTCTGTCTTTCTCCCTCTCTCTCTCTCTCTCGCTCTCTCTTTCTGTCTTCTTCTGCCGGGCATGGGAGGCGTGCGAAGCCCCACGGCCACATGGGCCCCCCATCTGTTATGGGGCTTTCGGCAGGGCGTCATGAGAGTTCGAGTCCCCCCGACAGTGCACGACAAGTATGTCGGACTACTCAGTCTTTCTTTCTCTCTCTGTCTCTCTCTCCCTTTCTTTCTTTTCTTTCGCGAGGGTAGAGGAAGGGGGAACGACCCCCTGCCCCCGGCGCTTAGCGCCCCCCCCAAATTGTTTGGGGAAGCCAGGTGAGAAAACAGCAGCGGCAAACAGAGCGCCAACAAGGACAGCAACCAGTTAAACAAGCCCTTGAAACCTACGTAACAGCTCAGACTTCAAGGGCTGCGCTGTTTTTGCTGCACCTCTTCTTTCGCTAAGACGACTTGATGAGGCTCTCTTGCACCAACAGCCAGCATATGAAAAATCAATAGGTTGTTTGCCCCATTAAAAAGGTACCGGTCAAGTAATTACAGGCATCTGTGCGATATGATACATGGCCCAGGTAGGAGGCGGGGTTTCGAGGAATATGGAGGCTCCAGCGGCCCGTCTGAAAGCAAAATTAAAGGGAAAGAAGGGGCTTTCACCCCTGTTAGGTATTTAACGCAATTGGAGAGAACTCAAGGCTTTGAGCGAGAGTTTGAAAACACGTGCATGCCGGTGCGTAATTAAGAAAAGTTTGCGCCGAGAGGCACGGTCTTCGGGCAGGGATTTTTCCCGCTGATGCTTAATGAAAGCAAAAGGCGTCGACTCACGGCTTCACTGCACTCAGTACTCACCCTTGGGGAACCACTTGCTTTGGTGTTGTTGCTTGGTTGGGGAGCTCCCCCAGGGCGGCGGGGTCATTCCCCGTGGTAGCAGGCGTGGGTGAAGATTGCAGTCACGATCTCCCCTTGTCACGAACTTGCCGTTGAATTGGTGTTCTTCCGGCGGGTCGTCTCCCAGGTGAAGATTGCAGTCACGATCTCATCTCCCCTTGTCACGAATTTGCCGAGGTTGGGGAGGGCTGTCCTTCCGGCGGCTCGTCTTCTGGGGAGTCTCGTTAGCGCCGGCAGGGCCTTTCCCCGTGGCAGCGGGCGTAGGTGAAGATTGCAGTCTCGATCTCCTTTTGTCACGAACTTGCCGAGGTTGGGGAGGGGTGTCCTTCCGGCGGGTCGCCTCCTGGCAAGTCTCGTTAGCGGCCGTGGTAGTGGGCGTAGGTGAAAATTGCAGTCTCGATCTCCCCTTGTCACGGACTTGCCGAGGTTGGGGAAAGTTGTCCTTCCGGCTGATCTTTTCTGGGAACTCGGTGGTACGGTCCCAACCATGGCGGTGAAACGCAGGGGTTTGGAAATGTCAGGGCCACTGTGATCCTGCGGCTTCGGCGGACTTTGTCTTTCTCTTTCTCTTTCTCTCTCTCTCTCTCTACCGGGCGTGGGGGAGATGGCAGCGTCCGGGCCATCCCCTCCGTGCGCACACGCACACCCGCGGTCCTTAGCGGGGCTCCGCCTTCCTCTCAGTGTTTTCACCGAGAGGCTCAGCTGTACTTGGAACAAGTGTTNGGGCCATCCCCTCCGTGCGCACACGCACACCCGCGGTCCTTAGCGGGGCTCCGCCTTCCTCTCAGTGTTTTCACCGAGAGGCTCAGCTGTACTTGGAACAAGTGTTTTTCCCCCTTGTATGGGGCCCAGTACAAGGACAGTCACTGCGTAAGCGTGTTCTTTTCAAAGCGTAGTATTATTCCCCCTGTGCTGGGTTCACGCGCACCGCCAGTGTTTTCACTGAAGGGTGCGGCTGTACTCGTGGGGGTTGTTCCCCCCTTTTTGGGCGTGTGCAGGAGCTGTTGCCTTCTCCGAGGAGCCCTTTTCTCCCCTCTGAGGCTTCAAACAACACTGGCAAAGTGACATGTCACAAAACACCGCACAGCTGCACTCTGAGGACCCGGTCAAAGGATGGACATTATGAGGAGAACAACGGGACACTACTCTCTAAAGGTTGACTACAGTATAAGATTAAGTTGTGTTGTCCCCCTTTTGCAGAGCTCGACTGCTAGGTCGTCGTACATGGGAGCACATGTTTCCCCCCCTCTTTTTCAAAGTAGGTCAAACTAGTAGGCCCCATGTCTGCCGTAGTGTGCTCCCTGTAGACGCCTACGACGGTGACTGCCCCCGTCGTCGTTGTCCGACGGGCGCCTTCCCCCCTCACTGCTCGTCTGGGACACGTCCAGGTTGGTGGCGGTCGTGCCCCCGTTCACGAGGTTGGGGAATTGCAAGGGAGGTCGCCATGGCATGGTCGAGGCCGTGGCTCCCCCTTCCTCACTTCCCCTGTCCGGAAAGGTCGGCATTGCCACTTCGTCCACTGCAGCTTGCAGGCTCGATGATATGAGCTCCTGCATCTGGCTTCCGGTCAACATGGCTGGTTCCCCCGCGAAGTTGTCCATGGTCGTGCCGTTGTGCTCGGCGTCGCGAAGCTCCGGCTCGCCGTCCACCGACAGGTACCCTCCAAAGAGGGTTTGTTGCCACGCGGCAATGGCATGGAGGAGCTCGGCTGCTGGAGGTACCTGGTTCCCCTCCAACGTTGGCATCACCAGGTTGCCGAAGACCGTGGCCAAGGCTTATATGAGTGTAACAAAAAGCAGTCCTAATAGTAACTTGCCCCTTAGCTCTAGGCGGGCCAATAAAGCACTCGCTTGAGCAACGGCAGCTACCCTAGGTCTCTGGAGTCGTTNCAAGGCTTATATGAGTGTAACAAAAAGCAGTCCTAATAGTAACTTGCCCCTTAGCTCTAGGCGGGCCAATAAAGCACTCGCTTGAGCAACGGCAGCTACCCTAGGTCTCTGGAGTCGTTCTCTCTCTCTCTCTCTCTCTCTCTCTCTCTCTCCCGGGCATGAGGGCCGGTCAAAGCCCCCGGGCATCGTGCCCACCCGATGTTTTATCAGGTAAGGGGGAGTGAAGAACGAGCGTAGGTCATTGCAAGGCTAAGGCCATATAATCTACGATAGCTTCAAGGGCATGACCATACACTCTCACAGAAACATGCCGGAGTCAGTATTGGATCCCCGGATCTGCACCAAAGTTCAAGACGACACTTAGCATTGGCCATAATCAACATATGTCGAGGCCATCGCGGGAGAGAATACTGACACGTTTCCCCGTTCACCCTGGCAGAATTGAACGAATTGCAAGTTCCAGGCTGACAGTATTGCGCATCAACACATAGAAAGTAAGAAGCAAGTCAGCAAAACAGAACCTGAATATGCCTTCCCCCAGATACTTGGTTTTGCGGGGGTAGCTGAGGCGAGTCACTGCATCAATGGCCTGTTGGTACGAAACAAGGACACAGCAATCGATGCGACCCTACAGGGATAGCATGCGTCCACAATTGAAGGTATTGGCCAAGATTCGTTCGACATCGCTTCGTCTCGCACTACAGTACAAGAGAGTAGAAACACTGTAAGAAAAGACTGCGGGTGGGGGCGGAAGCGAGGCATGGAAAGGACGGTCCTATCTGCAACAGTAACACAGCAATGAGCGAATACCAAGACTGGTTACTTAGCAAGAGTAGGATGCGTCCCTCACAGTCGTGTGTGTTCACAGGGCGATGGCCAGCCACGCTCACGGCATAAAGCAAGGACACAGCGTTAAGGTACCGCCCTAAAGGGGTAGCATGTGTACATCAGACCTGCGCGGCGGACTGCAATGGCAGGCGCAGCCCGTCGCCCGATAGGAAAAAAGGACGCAGCGCTACAGTTTGGCCTCTAGAGGGAAGAACCTGCGTGCACATCGACGATCACGACGGACACCAGCACTAGGCACTGCCGTGCTTGGGGCTTCGTGGTTTCACCCAGTCCGCTCGATATGGAAACAACGACACTGCATACTACAAGCCCTAAACGGGAAAGCATGTGTGTGCAAGAACTGCGAGCAGCCTGGTTCCCCCTGGCATGGTGCTACTGTACGTACGAGACCTGCCCATGCTGCAAGAAAGAACAGCCTGTCACAACCTGACTAACAGAAAAAGGTAGCATCACATGGGGCCGTGACGATTGAAACGTACAGCATGCATTCTCCGACGCCTGTGGGACGCTGGGCTATCACTGCTCCCGAAATCCCCCGTTTCACTCACGACGGCCTCAGTAGGGCTCGGCAGGTCTGTGCCAGGTGCGTTCCCAAGCCCGCGGTGCCGGTCATGGAGCCACCACTCGTTTCCGAGGCTCATCGGCGGCCGTTCACCATCAGGTTCCCCCGGATCGTGTAGCGGTGCGGGATCAGGGCCATGTGCAACGGCAGGTTGTAGAGCAGTTTCAACCGCTTCAAGCGCGTCAAGGAGTGCGCCGTGGAGGATATTGAGGTCATCCCCCGGCCACTCATCGAACTGCTCTCGCAAAGCACGCAGCTTCAGTGCGATCGCTCTCGTGCGTCGCTCTCGTTTTGCTTTGGCCAGTCTGGACAGTAATGTCCCCCGGCTGGCAGCCACTACTTCCTCTGGTCGTCGTACTGGTTCCCCACGCTCCACCGTCTGCAGGTCATCACATCAGCCAAGAGTAGCCAGTGCGCATCGTTGCCATTCCCGGCTTGGACACCCTGCAGGGCGGCCCCCATCTTGCCGAGGACATCCCCCCGTGTAGCGGAATTTTCTTCGGTCGACGAGGAAGGTCGGCTGCTTCCCCTTCGCAGGTCCCTGGTGTCAACAAAAGCGGCGGTGGCTTGGTGGTGGGTGTGCTTCGGCGCGATGTGGTCGGAAGTTGCTGCGCTGAGGGAGCGGCTAGTTCTGGACGCATGGTTGCTGTGGGCTGGCGAACTTGGGCCGGCTAGCCGTCGGATAAAAGAACTTCCTGCGGCGGTGTCCGAGAAAGCCTTCTTCGAGGACCCCGCTTGGCTATAGGAGGGATTCAACCTGCTGAAGGGCTACGCTGGCTACAAGCAGGACTACCCGCAGCCAAAGGACGACAGGGGCCCGCACATGGTGGGCATCCCGATCGTGGCTAGGGGCTGCTGGTCAGAGCACAGTGAGAGAGCAGTGCCACCGACCGGCCTCAGCCTGAAGCCCATGCCCCCTGCGGATAGAGACATGCTGGGGGAGATGCAAGCCCGGCGGGCCGGCTACAAGCCCTCTTCGCTGAGGCGGCTAGAGCACCGGATAGAGAGGCGGAGCTCGGGGAGATCGCGGCTGCGCTTGGAAGCTGGCTACTTCGCACAGGGAAGCTAGCAGAGGCGGAGGCAAACCGGCTTGCCACAAAGCTCCGCCGAGAGTGGGCTAACGAGCGCATCGTTGCCGAGGTCCCCGCAAAATCCCACCGGCAGACAGTGCACAGGCCGAGGCGGCTAGGTGTACCAGCTATACATCGTTGTAGAACTCCCAGCAAAAAGTTTCGGCTACACAAGGGTGGCCAGGCGGGCTGTTGGATGGGCAAGCGCGGGATATTCAGCCGGATAGCAAGCAGTACACTCATGTGTGCCGACTTTGCTGGCCAAAGGGCCGAGATGCTGAATCGCAGGCTAGTGCTAGCGACTCCTCCCAGGCTAGCCAGAATTTTGGAGAAGGGCTAGTTGCAGAGCAACAGGCCCAAGCCTGGGGAGCAAACCCCCAGTGGGCGCACCAGCTAGGAAGGGCTTATGGTTCGATTCAAGCCTCCGATTTGATTCAAGCCTCCAGTCGGGACCTGGTGCCTGGTGTGGCTGAGACTGGTCGGCTGTCGCCCGAAGAAGGCCTGCAGAGTAGGCTTCTGGTAAGCTTGAAGGCAGTACTACTCGTAAGTAGTGGTGGTCGTAGTAGTAGTAGTAGTAGTAGTAGTAGTAGTAGTAGTAGTAGCAGGAGTAGTAGTAGTAGCAGTAGCAGTAGTAGTAGTAGTAGTAGTAGTAGTAGTAGTAGTAGTAGTAGTAGTAGTAGTAGTAGTAGTCGCCACATCGCGACAATCGCCCGCTAAGTGCTGAGCCCGCTCGCACAGCGTCCAATTGAAAAATAGTAGTAGTAGCATTAAATTATTATTATTATTAGGACGAGGACTAGTTGTAGTAGTAGTAGTAGTAGTAACAGCGTCCAATTGAAAAAATAGTAGTAGTAGCATTAAATTATTATTATTATTAGGACCAGTAGTAGTAGTTGTAGTAGTAGTAGCAGTAGTAGCAGTAGTAGTAGTAGTAGGTAGTGACAGATGGTGGTTGGTGGTGAAGGAAGAAGTAGTAGGTAGTGACAGATGGTGGTTGGTGGTGGTGGTGGTAGTGGTAGAGCGGTAGTGGTAGTGGTAGTGATAGTGAGGTAGTGGTAGTGGTAGTGGTAGTGGCAGCCAGCGAAGCACTGTCTATTTACACGAAGTCTGGGCCATTTGTACGGGGGAAGGAGCTTTCGGAAGTGGNTAGTGGTAGTGGCAGCCAGCGAAGCACTGTCTATTTACACGAAGTCTGGGCCATTTGTACGGGGGAAGGAGCTTTCGGAAGTGGCACTTCCGGAACCCCCCAAGAAGCGGAAGCCCCCCCTTGCCGAGGCGGGTCGTGTTTAATGTCTTGGGAAGTCTTCAGACATCGCCAGACTTCCGAAGACTTCATGAAGCCACCAACAACAGTTGTAACAGCAGTGTGCATAGCAAAATGGCGTAGTGTAGCAGTTGTCGTTTTGTTGACATGGCGGCCGCTCAGTTAGCTCAAAGGCCCGTCTACAGTCCTGCAGCAGTTACAGTTTCACCGTCTATCATGCCAACCGACGGACGACTGGTCAGTGAGTGGATGGCTATTGTGTTTGCCCCAACATGTTTTTACATGTCGTCTTTGCGCAACCAAATTTCGCCTTTTAGGTAGGCTGTTGCAAGTCGGCTTTGGGCGCTTACGTGGCTTGGCAGCTCCTGCGCGGTTGCCACACAAAAAGCACAGTCAGAGCCAGCTTCCTGTCAGGTATCCGGAATTGCGATTCATTTTTCAAGCTGATTTGCAAATTTGCCTGCCTTGTTGCAACAGTCAGTGCGCTGTTGGACAAGTGAATCCTGTCTGTGGGCATGACAAGTAACAACTAGGTTCCTGAACACAAGAACTGGAAACCAAGACACGCACGAACCAGACCAGGAGATGAAGAGAGCGAGACAGTAGATTGTTCCAGGTCACTAGGATATATGATATAGTTGTGTCCTGGCTGGTCGGTTCGGTCTCGAGGTATAGCAGTTACTTACGCCAGCCCTTGTCACGCTCCCTTCCCCAGCTAGAATACAACTATAATATGCTAATGACACCGCCCTTAATGACCAGGAATCAACCACCAACCCAATAACCAGGAAAATCTCCAGGTCCAGGTGCATTCCTGCGTGACTCGTCGGCCGGCGGTGCAAGTCTTGCTTGTTGCTGCTCTTTGCACCATGTTTCTTTTCATCATCGGCTTTATGCAGCAACAACGAACCCTGCACCATCTTATCCAGCCTGTCTGGTGCAACATGAACTATTCTGAGTAAAAGGTTTCGATGCAGTTGTTGTGATAAGCGCACGCGGCAGACAACCAGCATCAATCACGTACCATGTGGAGCTAAAAGCGCGCCATGCTATGAATTCGCCATCTGCGATTGATGAGGTCTTCGCGGAGTGGTGTTTCCTGAGCGGGGTATGTCTTGCGACTCATTTTGGCGAGCTTGGCATGCTGACAGTCGATGGCGGGTCTTAGTTAGACTTAGATTTCATTTGCTCGCTCTGCGTGCAAATTCTTGCTTCCTTCTCAGAGCGGCAGGTGCTGTGGGCCCCCGGTCTGCATGCATCGCCGAAGGCCATTGGATAAGAAGCCGCTGTGACAGTTGACGTCGCTGTTGCAAGGGTAACTCAAAGGGACAACGACGTGAGTTTGACGACATGCTCAACAATCATGTGCAGGCCTCTATGCCTCCGCCGTCTGCGATTGATGAGGTCTTCTCGGAGTGGTGTTCCCTGATCGGGGTATGTCTTGCTACTCATGTTGGCGAGCTTGGCATGCTGACAGTCGATTGCGGTTCTTAGTTAGATGTCACTTGCACACTCTGGGTGGCCGTTCTCGCTTCCTTCTCAGAGCGGCAGGTGCTGTGGGTCCGCCGTACGCATGCATCGCCGAAGGCCATTGGAAAAGAAGCCGCAGTGACAGTTGACGTAGTTGGCGCAAGCGACAATGACGTGCGTCACAAATGCCAGGCCTCTATGCCTCCGCCGTCTGCGATTGATGAGGCGTCGGATAATGGGTTTTCAGGGAATTTTGGCTTCGAGAAGCAATCGCAGTTGGTGCGATGATTCCCTCATGTCCGATAGGTTTCTGGCAGAAGTGCTTCCAAGTGCAGTCACTGAACAGATTCAGAGTCCGGCCAGCTTGACATTGAATTACCATGTTGTCCGTTGAATTTCTCTCCGGGCTCCTGGGGCTGAGTGCTTGCCGCGCGAGTGATGTTTCAATACCAGCAACGGGCACGGGGTTGTCATCGTAGGATCCAGGTGCGTCTAAGGTCATTCTGGTAATTGCTTTCCGGTGGCATGACTCTGGGAGGACACATGGAGGTCGCAGATGTGTTTTTAAAATTTTCAGGTTCAATCCTACAACACTTCATCTAACCCAAAGGGCACGGAGTCGGATGGTGCCATGTCCGGGGCAGCTGGAAATGACTCCCAACAAAGCCGAGTGGATGATATCGCCGACTCTGACATGGACTCTGGCCCGGAAGGCGGGCACGTGCAGCATCATCCAACCATTCGGTTTGCACTCGCACCGTCAGGCCCAAC
Organism: Symbiodinium sp. clade A Y106; assembly: GCA_003297005.1. NCBI lineage: Eukaryota > Dinophyceae > Suessiales > Symbiodiniaceae > Symbiodinium > Symbiodinium sp. clade A. The sequence goes on from BGNK01004223.1 coordinate 34,565, forward strand.
CAATCCCGAACCAGAGTTTTAGATACTCCTATCTTGTCTAGACTTTTGATGGTGGTCTTACAGAATATCTTGAGAGTTGTACGGCCTGGTCAGAATGTGATTTGTTTTTCGTTTGCATTTTCAGGACATGTTCGATTGACATGATGTCGTCTGGTCGCATGCACGGCTTGTTCCAGTCAGACATAATCATAGCATTTGAAGTTCTGGTGCCGGACCACGGCAAGCCATCGGAATCCCCACCCTCGACTACCCAGGGCCTTGCGACAGTCGCGAGGGCATCAGCAAGCGTCACGGTGCAACTCCTAGAATCTCGGCATCGTCCGGCTCCCGCCAAACCACTCGGCTGAACAACATTACGGATTCCGACGAAAGTGGTGATGTGACATCCAGCTTCTCAGATAACAAGTACATTTCGGATAGACAGGACAGTAGATGTTGGTCGCTCGGGACTGACGTGTGTTACATGTCCCGAGTTGCTGAATAAGGTCATGCCAAGGAGATAGAGTCCAGTGCCGTCGGGACAGAAGACTCCCAGCCGGCCTCTTCGGGAGAGAATCGAGGAGCCTTCCAGACATAGTTATTGTGGTTTGCCCACCTGGCCCCTCAACATTGTTGTGTGTTTTGTGCGGCCTGCCAGGAACTCCAAAGAGCATAGCGCGTGGCTCGACCATTTCTGCAGCTGATCTTCGTGAGCGGCTGAGAAAACCGTGCGGTTGCTTTGCGCGACGGCGCAAAGTGGAATCAGGGAATTCAATGACATGTTATCACAGCTTTCTGACAGACGACATCCTCTTTCAAAAGCTGCATTCTTACGTCAACAGCTGGCTGGAAATGGACAAGCTGGAGCAAGACCAGTTTGTNTCAGGGAATTCAATGACATGTTATCACAGCTTTCTGACAGACGACATCCTCTTTCAAAAGCTGCATTCTTACGTCAACAGCTGGCTGGAAATGGACAAGCTGGAGCAAGACCAGTTTGTGGCTTGTTCGATATAAGTAAAGTATCCGTGCAGTTTCCAAACAAGAATTCGGGGATACCCGCCCGCCACATTCTACCAACAAAAGCAAAGGCTACATCGCAAGAGAGCCCTTAAAGTTCTACTTTTTAGACTTTGTTCTGTTCTTAATTACCCCTTGAGTTGCTTCCATCCATGACCGATGATATGATCTGCATGCTTCGATTTCGTTGCCCGTGGGCAGGCCACACTTCAGGTTACAGGACTGTCAATGTGCAGTAGTTCTAAGCACCAGGGAGGGGTTTGGCTTCACAGTGCAGATGTCTTTGTCGTCTGTGTGCCTTTTCGAAACGACATGTGGATTGAAATATTGTTTAAAGTCAGGGCATCAGCCTCCGACTCCGCAAATCACAATGAAGACCCCGTCATGGCAACAAATGAGCTTGATACGGGTTCGATTGGCACGGAACACACAGGACAGGTACTCGGACTAGTATTCTGAAAATGATCGAACATTTTGGCCCGTTATTGCGCGGAAACCATGAAACATAGCTGGCCTACAATCCGAGGTTTTCTCCCGTGTCCGAGAGCTGGCACTGGAGCAGAAGATCATCCAGGCAGACTCTGGCAAAAGGACGTGAGCCACACGAGAAACATGACTTTGTTTCTATGGCTGGAAACTGCGGCCATAGCGGCTAAGTTCAGTTGTGAAAGTTACCCCGTTGCTGCTAAAGGTGTCATGTGTCGTTACAGGGTTGTTGGGCCCTGGAGGATAGAGAAAGCTGATGACAATGAGCAGGCCGCGCAAGGCTTGCAGTATCACATCTTGGATGTCCGCATCTGCAGAAAGGCGTTTGCGTCACTGCACCTGATGGGCGAGCATCCGCGGTTGAGAGGCTTGGTGAGCGCTGTGATGCAAGGNGCGCAAGGCTTGCAGTATCACATCTTGGATGTCCGCATCTGCAGAAAGGCGTTTGCGTCACTGCACCTGATGGGCGAGCATCCGCGGTTGAGAGGCTTGGTGAGCGCTGTGATGCAAGGCCGCTCGCAGGCACCGACTGACAAGCGCTACCTCAAGCGTAACCAGAGTCAGACTTCAGTGAAGACTGGAGAGGTGTACTCGTACCTGGAAACCTTGTATGAGTCTGTAGCGGAGCGTTTGCCAGAGGATGACGCAGTAGAGTTGGACATGAGTGGAGATTTGGGGAATCAACAGGACGACTCCGAAGCTGAGGAATCTAATGTCATTCTTTCGGCCGACTGTGAGGCTTCAGTGACTGTGGGGCATGATTCCAAAAAATACCTCTCACCAGGAAGTATCTATGACGAGTACAAACAATACCTAGCCCTCGGCAATGAGAAGTGCAGTTTCAGTACCTTCGTCCAGGTTTGGCAAACACATTTCGCTGGCATCTTGGGGTTTCGCGGAAAACGTCAACATGCGATGTGTGCAACGTGCACACGGCACAAGCTTTTGTTGTCGTGTATGCCACATGCGGCCGCAAGAACTCGGCAGCGGTTGTTGTTCGACCGGCACTTGGCCGATCAATACCGGGACCGTATGGTGTATTGGAAGGTGCGTGGGGACTCCCGAGCTCTTGGCTCGTTCACGTTATCCATAATTATGGACAGCGTGGACCAGGCGAAGTTTGCCTGGCCCAGGAGCAAGGTCTTTCGATCGAAACAGTTCGACGCTTTCCACAGGCCCCAGCTGCACGTCACGGCAGCAATAGCCCACGGACACGCCGTAATGGTGTACGTATCACACAGCGACATCACACAGGCCGGGGCAACAACTGTGGATATGCTAGGGCATCTCTTGACTCGATTGAAGGATGCCGTGNCAGCAATAGCCCACGGACACGCCGTAATGGTGTACGTATCACACAGCGACATCACACAGGCCGGGGCAACAACTGTGGATATGCTAGGGCATCTCTTGACTCGATTGAAGGATGCCGTGGCCTGGCTGCGACCATGAGAAGCGGTTTTCTATTATGACGGGGCCCAACGGGGCCTAATGGGGGGCAACTGGGAACCCCATTGGGCTGCATTAGGCCCGATTGGGTCCCGCTGGGCGGCAACACACCCAAAAGTGCAATCCACAGGGGTCCCTCAATAACAACTCTGTGAATTTCATCAAAGTTCCCTCACTGCTAAACTAAACTTCCAGCGGATCCCATTCCAATGCTGAGGGTGTCCCTCTCCACGCGATGCACATCCATTTGCAGCTCGACAATACTGCGTCTACCAACANAGCGGATCCCATTCCAATGCTGAGGGTGTCCCTCTCCACGCGATGCACATCCATTTGCAGCTCGACAATACTGCGTCTACCAACAAAAACGCGACTGCTTTCAGCTTCATGGCATCTGCTGTACAGGTGGGCATTTGCCGCTCCTTTACCACCTCAGTTTTGCGAGTCGGACACACCCACGAGGTCGGCGGGGGCTAGACCAAATCGACGGGCTGTTTGCATTGAAGGTTGCTTGCTTGCTTGCTTGTTGTTAAAAGCTTGGTACACTTCTCGATTTCTGCATGTCATCATTGCGCAGGGGCCATGCTAATAATCTCTGTATCGTTCCAATATTATCGGAAGATGTCCGAAGGGAATCCACTCTCTCTTTCTGCCGGGCCTCTCTCTCTCAATCTCTCTCTCTCTCTCTCGCGAGCTTTTCCGTGCACTGGCTGAGTATTAAGGCGAAAGCTGTCTGTTATGATGACGGTTGGGAGTTTTGCTCTGCCTTGAACTGTGTCCTCGCTCGCCGTGCGAGCATTAGTACTGGTGTCAGTTTGCCGCTGATTAGCCAAGCTGCCATAAGCACTTATCTTAGGTTTGGTGTTTCATTGGCGACCGCTGGCAGGACATTGATGCTTTTTTTTCCGGAGATGACAACCTTCATCCGCAAGCGGCTTCACTGGGCTGACAGCTTCGATATGTTTCGAAAGAGGATGCAGGAGTTCCTGGACTTGGGCACTCGCGCGCACGAGAAGCTGCGGGAAGCAGTTGTTCTNTCTTGATCGAGTGCGGAATTGGAAAGACTACTTTGGATTCATGGCCCTACAGATGAAGGGACACACCGGCCCCACAGCTCCTCGAGTTTTCCAGTTCGTCAGGCGTTCAGGCCGGACACCCCTTAATTAGTAGGCATTCGTTTAAGCTCTGACAGAACATCTCTGGCGGCAAAGGGCTATGCAACAGACCGCTTTGCAGGCCTGCCGGATACGCATCCGCTTCGAAGATCCGGATCTCCCATGGATGTGGTGTTGAGGTGCGAATCTGCTGNACAGACTCATGCCAGGCTTCAGGCAAGGTTTCAGATGTCCCGCATTGCAGGTGCAAGCAGTACATGTGCGATCCTCACTTCTACCAGAGCCTGGATTTCTTGACCGCTGCCCACTTGGACAAACTACCGGCTGCGCTGCCCACCAGTCAGTTTGCGGCATGCGCAATGATAATGGGCCTTTGTTCGCTTCTGGTTTGATGTGGTTTGGGCATGGGTGGACTGGAAGTCTCGAAGTCGAAGTCAGGTAGACTCAGTTAGTAGAACTACGCAACAGACAGTACAACGAATCGATCCATTTGAGATTGTTGGGTTCAGGCGAGGCTTCAGAATTTCCCTTCCAGACAGCTGAAAATTGGCATGTGGAGTCTAATAGCAGCAGTCAGTCCTCGTCAGTCAATGCGTCCAGCCAAGGCTTTTTGGAGCGGGTTCGGAAAACTGCCAAGTATAAGGCCATGATTCTCAGACATGCGGACATGCTGCAAGACCCCGCGTTTGGTATGCCAAATGCTTCGCAAGAATTGCGAGAATGGGTCAATGAGACTCGGTGAGAGCTGCCGCCGTTGAAGGTCACACACTGTTGTTTCTTTGCCCGCCACCGGAGTCTCCATGACAATCAGCCTCTTGTGCTGGCAGAAGATTCACCCTGCGACATGGGCCCCCAAGCTTCTGCGCTGGAACCCCCTGTGGCACAGGTTGTCGTTTTGTGAAAAGAAATCGCAGGGTCTAGCCCGCAAACGCAAGCTGCGGGAGGAAGCAAAAACGACGCAGGCTGAAGCCGAAGCTGCTTTCAAAAGTAGTACGGTGACGTATCTGATGAAGCATCAGGAGTTCAGCCTTTCCGAAGCGTCAAAGATGGCAGATGTCGCTTGGCGAAAGAACAAGAGTTCGGAGGCCGCATCGCAGGCGAGTGGGTCTGGAGGCAGACATCCGCTTCCTGATGACGACGGAAGTGACCAGGAGACCGTCACAGCGGGCTTGTAAAGTCAGTGACCCTCACCCAAGCCTTAGCCTAGATCTGATCTGGTACTGTTCGCCGGTTCCAGCAAGACGTGAAAGAAAGGTCAGCAAATTTCACTTGCTAGTCAGTAGTACTACATTGAACGTCGATGCTACCTTCTGACCCCATGACGATAATGACGAGGACGCTACGGCTTTGGCGGCTTTGGATGTCCCTGATCGCGAAGACCTCTCCACACGATCAGCCGCCCGGAGCAGCGCAGATTGACACAAAGCTGCTAAGCAGCTTACGAGATCAGTGCTTCAGAAGCTGTGGGTGTCTTCGCTCTCGGAACTTTTTGCCCGGTACAGCGAGCTGCGTGGTTTGGGAGCAAAGGTTGGAGTGTTTCGGGGATTGGGGTTTATGGTTTAGGCTCTGCGCTGATCGGGGTTGCAGTCTGAAGGTTTGAAGCAGATTAAGGTCCTTGCGTCTGGCTTGCACGGTATGCCCCGGAAACCTCAGCCGTTGCTGAGCTTTCGCCCCTGATCGTCAACCTCCTACAGTTTAACAGAAATTCGCCTGCAAAGCAAACATGCAAGCGGTTTAGACAATTCTTGGAACCTAAACCCGTAACCCCAAATGCCTGAACGCTGATCTTTACCCTTGCTCAGCCGCTCAAACCTGTCAAGTCCTGAACCCCCTGAGGCCCCCACAACCTCGAAATAGAAAAAGGCCCCCGGGATTTTCTCGGCGGTCTGAACCTGTTCCGCTTATGATTTAGGGCATGTTAGTCTGTAGTGGTTTTATTGTTTTAAGAAGAGTTAAGTGTGTTAGGATGTTTAGACTTGAACAGTTTGGGTGCATGCGGAATTCAGTTCAGGATGCGGGGTCAAGGCCTTGTGGTGTTTGGGGAAGTGTTGTTAAACACTTACAGTCGGCGAACTTGGGTCACGACATTTCCATGTCTCGAAATAAGAGCTTCCATGCCAGCTCCGAGGTTCCCTGGTTGTCAAGAATGAGGCCGCGCGGTAGGCCAAGAGTCCGCCACATGTTTGAAACTGATGCTGGGCCCAAACCCGATACCCCACAGGCTCGAACCGTGATCTTTATTTACCCCCGCTCAAACGCTCAAACCCTCAAGTCCTGAACCCCTGAAGCCCCCATTAGTGATGCTAGAATATCAAGGAACGGGCGGGCTCGTCACGTCGAAGCCATACTTTACTACAGAAAGGCGAGTTAGACAAGGATCAGTACATGACTTTGGATCGCAGTAGCGTGATCACCAATGTCGTGTTCGATGCCGAGTATGAACTTGTGCAAGCATTGACTAATGAAGGCTTCCGACTTGTAGGGCCCAAAGCCTCTGCTCCTAAATCGACGATCCTGCGTTCTTCCACTCTTCTTTTTGCGGGAATAAACAAGCGGTACGCCCATAACCCATACTCTGAACTGTTTAGGGTCTATCGAGGTGTTCAGGAGGAGGGGCTTAAGGCGTTTGGAGTTTTTGGCTTTGCTTGTTGGTCTTCTATTTGGTCACACGGACCAGCTGCATGTGGGCCACAACGATCACACTCCTAGCCAAAAGCTCAAAGCCTAAACCTAAACCCCGCACCGTCCACCCATGTTCTGTTGAGCCCAACACCCCAACCTCAATCCCTGTACCGTCAGTTTATTTGTTCTATTGAGCCTGCGATGAACCGCTGATCTCCGAGGCATCCGCGGTTACGACGGCTCCACGACGTGTCTGGTTCCTGTCATGTGCTGTGTGGTTTGGCGGTTTCTGGGGGTTTCAAGGCTTTAGGCTTTAGGCTTTAAGCTTCGGGTGTAGGATTTGAATGTTTGAGGGGGTTTATGATTGTCCAGTCTCGGGTCGCAAGTTTGAAGTTGAGGGTGTGGGGTTTGGGGCTGTGGGGTTTCAGATGTTGTTAGACTTCTGTGTTTTTCGGTTTTCGAGTTTAAGCTGTAGGGTTTCTGCCGACATTTTTGGAAAGTCCCGTCAGCCAGGGTCGGGTTTAAGGAATCTGTTTTGGGGAAGTCGGGCTTCGGTTTTTACGTGTTTCGGGTTGAGGGGTTTGGGATTTAGGAACGACGATAGCATGTTGACAATATGCTGCCGGCCAGCATCGAGTTAGAACAGTTAGATCCCCGAGTTCAAGAGGCGCGACCGCCCAGCAACAACAGTACTCCAAGAAACCCACCACTGAGCTTGACAGGAGTCGTCTCATGGCCAAGCTCGACAATGAGAAGAACATTGCATTGCCGGCCCCCGCATCTGCCGCTAGTCCTTNTGACAGGAGTCGTCTCATGGCCAAGCTCGACAATGAGAAGAACATTGCATTGCCGGCCCCCGCATCTGCCGCTAGTCCTTATATTTGCAATTGTATTCAGTTGTCCACCTTGACAGTTCCGTCTCCAACAGGTAGCTGCTAGGCCTAAGATTGGTGCAAGCCACCACATGCCAGGCTAGCCTCGGCATTCAAGTCGCAGAGATTTTCAGCGGCAGTGGCAACCTCACAGCAGCGTTGACGCGAGAAGGGTTCAATGTGGCATCGTATATGACTTGAAGATCTCCGTGGAGCACGATTTCACTGACATTTGCAAAGTGCAACGCATAATTCAGGAAATCAAAGGGCAAGGTACCAAGTACGTGCATTTCGCCCCCCCGTGCAACTCATTTAACATATCCCGATGGCCAAAGCTGAGGCCAGAAGGGTTGACAACATGACGCAAAAGAATAGCAACTGGCAACTACTACTGCTGCTACCGTGTAACAGAAACACCCCTTTCAGGTCAAAGCTGCATCCAGAGGGCATACCGTGGAGGAAGAAGACAAGTAAGCAAAAGCTGGAGCTGTACATTGCCAACCGCATAGTCAAGAACGTGAGAACAGCGATCCAAGAGCTCCAAGCGGACGGCATCATCGTGTCAGTCGAGAACCCGTGCAACTCACTGCCACTCAGCGCCTTCAGATAAAATCAGATAAAACTACACCAAGCCCATCCGACAGCTTAATCACCAAACTACCTGAAAGCCAAAGCCCAACGTTATGTCTTAACCCTGCAGCCCCCCTGATAAGCCAACCCCACAAGCCTCCCTACAAAACCAAGTCCCGAAATGCCTGCAACCCCGACGCCCAAAGCCCTATCCTAAGAGGTCACGCAAAACCTTACAGCCTCCAGATCGCAAACGTTGTACGATAAAACTTTGAACCCCCGAACCCTGGTAATCGACAAGCTGTGATCTTTTGTGAGGCTGTGGCGCATGCCGGATATGCAAAGCGTCCTGTCGCAGATGAAACCTGTGACGATGGACTTTTGCAGGTGNTGGTAATCGACAAGCTGTGATCTTTTGTGAGGCTGTGGCGCATGCCGGATATGCAAAGCGTCCTGTCGCAGATGAAACCTGTGACGATGGACTTTTGCAGGTGTCAGTCTTACACGTCCTTTATATGTGGGGTAGGGGATGCAGGATGATGTTGACTTGCATCTTGATCACGATCGCTATAGGTACGGGGTCAACCACCGCAAGCGAACCACTATCTTCGCTTCTGATGCTGCCATGTTGTCACGGCTTGAGAATAGATGTAACCACCGCAAGAAGCATGACAGGCTAGCGGGATGGGTAGATCGATCTCAGTCTCCCAAAAAGCGAAAGCACAAAGCGACGAAGCTTGCAGTCGCGTACCCAATCAAGCTTTGCAATCAGTGGGCCTCACTGGTGAAGCAACATCTGCAGCAGCCGTGAAGTCANTGCAGTCGCGTACCCAATCAAGCTTTGCAATCAGTGGGCCTCACTGGTGAAGCAACATCTGCAGCAGCCGTGAAGTCAGTAGTTGCCGCCCTGATCGAGCTCGGAATCTGGAATTTCACGGTAAAACTCACGGCCCTATTCAGCTCAGGTACATTATATTGCAAACCCCTCCAAGCCAAAACCGAAAGCCCCCCCAAAAAAGCCCGAAACCTTAAACCCCAAACCTCCACAAGTTGAAACCGAAAGCCCCAAACCCTACAAAACTCTCTAACTCTACAGCCTAACACTGCAATGACTCGTTTTGCAACGAGCGAAGGTTGAATGACCCTGTGTGTGTGTGTGCGCGGGTCGGAAGTCGTCACTCAAAAGCATCTAGACTAGCTCCGGTCCAAGGCCTTGCGCCAAGGTTCGCAAATAGCTGGCTCCAAAATGTATGTTATGAGGGGGATTTGGGGCGGCTTGAAGGAGCTTCGGGGAGGGCGGGTTGGCTGCGGGGGGGAGTTTGGCCTTGACCGGGGGGCGCTGATACTGGGCTTTGGGGGGGCGGGAGGGGTGGGGCAAATTGATAGGTTCACAACCGCACGTCTGTGAACCTATTGTAACTTGCTGGGGCAATCATTTGCGATTAATCACGGTGGGATTCGTCATAAATTTCGTGTTTGACGCTGTTGTTGCTTGTCTTGTTGTTGCCGCTGCAGCTTGTGGTTGGGGTATCTAGGAATGGCCACTCCGTGGGATTGGCCACAGATTCTGTGATTGGTGTTGCTGTTGCTGTCACTTGCTTTCGTTGTTGTTTCGCCACCGGAGCTTTTTTTGAGTCAAGATGTGTAGGATTGTTCTGGACAAGAAAACCTAGGTGTCAGCGCTACCTTGTTGACATCGCACCAGCGTGAGGCAAACGGGGTTTCTGTTGCCACGTCTTGCCCAAGTCAGTGTGTGGCAAAGGCCCAGGGGGGCAGCGGGGGGGGGGCGGGCCTCGTGCCGCTTCAAAACCCACGGTTCTGATCAAGGAATGGGCCGTAGACCTTGATTCGGACTAACGGGGTGTTTCAGGATTAAAACGGAATTGCAAGGAATTTTATGCACACCGTCCCGACACCCTGCATCGGGACACCGTCCCCACACCCTCCCAGCCCGTCGGGACACCGTGTCTGGGATTGCGTTTCGGAGGGGGGGGGAGGGGCGGGGGGGGGGGGGGGGAGAGGAGGGGAGAGAAAATTTAACTGACCAGCCCCCCCAAAACTCCGGACCCAAACCCGAAACAATTTGACGCAACCCGGCATCGAGCTGCCCTTGATTACACCCCCCTACGATGATGACAGTGCGAAAGATGACAAGGTCATCTTCCCAACCACCATAGACGAGGAGCTTCGTCTACGACGGCTCTTAGTTCCAGTTCTACTTCTACTGTACTCGAACAATAACCAGCATGTTTCTCAACAGGTAGTGCTAACAGCATCAGAAAGACGACGGTTTCAGTTGCGGGGACGCGGGGCTGAGCCGGGTTCAGGTTCAAGGGTTCAACGGTTCAGGGTTTAAAGACCGGGGCCAGGGCTAGACCATGGCTATGGGGTTTGTGCAGGTCCCTGTAGTGATGTTTTTGACGGGACATAAAACAAGCGTCAATACCCACAAGTACCCCGAATACAAAATAGCATTCGGATCAAGCTAAACCTAGTCCTCTCGAGAATAATACTGGCTCAGGACGTGGCTGACGCCTACAGCGTCAACGAAATCAAGGGCTGGAGCCGTGCCACGGCGATGCATGTGGCCTTGGCCATGATGGATGCTACAGGGAACATGGATGCGTACCTCGACTACCTTAAGAGCAACGACAAGTTCAGCAATTTCCAGACTCAAAGTGCCAACTTCCTGCACATTCCGGATGACAAGGACGAAGTGGACGTCAATCGCGGCAGCTCCGCCTCATATTACTGAGGCTATCCTAGGTCCTAGATGCACTGCAAAATAAGGATCCAAAGTAACGGGCTCTGTTAAGACTGACACTGAGCCTGCATGACCTTAAACCATTTTCCCTACAACTTAAACCTCTCGAGAATAAGCTCAGCGAAGCCAAGAAAGTCCGAGCTAGCAAAGCTTGCCTCGTCAGCCAAGATGCGACTCTGATGCCAACGCTCACGAGAGTGAAGCCGAACGCATTCAACTATTTGTTCCAAATCATGAAGCAAATCAAAATTCATGCCAGCGACCCAAGAACCCAGCACGACGCATTTAGGGCTGCTTCGGCTGACTGCGGGCTAAGTCGAGCTGAGCACGAGGCGGTGGAGAACCTCTTGCTCCACATCAGTCCTCTTGCGCGAGATTTCTTGACTCGGCTGGCGAGCTCTCACGGGATGGTGAAGGGACCAATCAGTCATCAAGGACTAGGGTCGAAACGAGAGGCGAGCTGCATGGACCACTTCTGGCTATAGCCAACGTACGAAGACAAGCTCAACAATTGTGCCGACACCGTGCAGCTAATCTTGGAAAGAATCAAGCTGGACTACATGAATGTTGCCCAGGGTATGAGAACAAGTGCATCGGATGAGAAGATCTTCAAAAAGTGAGCCGCATGTTTCTGCTCTACTGCGAGGATTTGCGCAGCAAGTTGACCCTTGAGGCCCGCCACGTGGAACCATTCAATCTAGACGACCAGTACTGCCATAAACCCAGTTTCGCTACACATTACGACCAAGCTTATTTAATGCGTCTCCTTCATCTTATATTAAAGTTGACAGGCCTATGAAGCCGAGTTCCCGCGCCTGAGACTCGCTTTCCTCAATGCCTGCTTCGACGACCATTTGTTGGACCTCGGGGGGGGGGGAAGCAAGTAATTAACATTTTTGACATTTCAGGATCCGAAGTATGTTGGCAGTTTGGGATTTGATAATGGCGCAGATTTACTGTTCATGCTTTGACTGATTGCTAGCAAACCTGCAATCATGGCAACGGATTCGAGTCTCAGGGAGTGGCCGCTTGTTAAGTTCTTCTTGAATCCTGGTTCCGTGGCCACTGTTGGGCCATTCTTTCGTCCAAAATCGGGCGCTGATGTCATGATGCCCGCTTCTGGCGGGGGCTGTTTGCTTGCACTCCTGGATTTGTGTGGGTTCGTGGGGATGTGATGGGGGCTTCAAATCAGCCGTAAGTATCGTGGAACGACTGAAATAGGGGGCGTTAGGTGGGGCTGTGTAGGAGTAAGTACTCAATGTCTAGGAGCACAGCTCTTCAGATTCACTAGGACCACTAGGAGCAGCGAGAATCTCTGCCTGTGCCGCTGGACTGCACGAAGCTGCCAGAGTTCAAGTACATCGTCGATCGTGCGAGTGCAGAAATGAGAGGCGCCGAGCTCAAGAAGCGGAAGGAGCTGCAGCAGAAGGTGGATCAGGCGAGCTACGAAACGCTGGAGAATGAGGTAGCGAATGACCTTGCTCTCCTGTCAGAGTACAATCTCGCAGTGGCCAGAGCCAAGGAGCTCTGGACAGATCAGGTCCAGAGCTACAAGCGAAACAGAAGAAACAAGGGNCATGATCATAGACGAGTGCCCCATTGTGAGCCACAAGGACATGAAATTCATCCCGCACAGCGACGTCGAGCATCAGAACGAGACCCTCAGTCCGGCCGAAAGGTTGGCTTCAGGGATATGGACATCTAATCTCTGGTTCGGTGATGTATTAAGATCCCAAGAAAACCCTGCCTGGCAGGGCATCGCAGCTGGGCCCGAAGGCTTGGAAGCATATCCTCACGAAAGTGGCAGGTCAGGGGAGGCCGACGCTACAAAGCGCAAGGTCATCGTGGTGGACCCCAATCCCAACTTCGGGGATGTGCTTGAAGCCGTTTGGGTGCTGCACGATGTATGGCAGAAGGGAGGTGACGTCCCGCTCTTCGTCGGGATTGGCTTCTATCATCCCGGCGCGAGCGACGTTGAGAAGTCCAAAAGTGCCGGAATGCAAAGCTACATGAAGGGCATGCTGATTCGTAACTGGTGGGAAACAAGCAGGGAAGCTGGAGACGCAGAACCCCGACGGTCAGCTGAGACCACAGTCCAAAAGCCCACTTTGCAGAAGTTGGCTTGGGACAACGCGACAGGGAAGGCGATCATCCCGGACATCGTGGCCAAAAGGTTTGACGACTCCGACCCGTCTGTGCGTGAGCAGTGGGCACAGTTCTGTGCCAAGACGAAGGACGGCAGCACAGAGTGACAGGAATGTAGACTAAGACTAGCTGCCGAGTCCTTCTGCCATGGGGCCATGAATAGCAGTCACCACAAACTAGTCACCTAATATAAACTTAGACAACCATTTTCGCGCGAATCCCAGATAAACACCCCTAAACCCCCGCACCACCTACTAATCAAGAATCCGAGGATGCTCATCACAGTGACTTGACCGAAAGACTCATAAGTGTCCAGCTCCCCAGGACTCTTTGGACAACTTGGTCTCGCTTCCGTCCACAACCTCATCTGGACAAGACGGTGAGAGGGTTGGCATCAAGTTCAACGGCCCTGAGTTTGACTCGGACGAGGTGACGAAACCGCTGGATTTGAAGAGGGACCTAAACCGCATCGTCGAGGACTACGACTTGAAAGAATTCGACATGTCAGATGTGCTCCTTGACCAAACTCTGAACCCGTTTAAACCCTCAGCCAAAGAGAAACCATGAACCAGGAGCTTTAACGGGTTCAATGCAGCAGCAATAGCACGACTGCAGCAGCAGCAGCAATAAAAATAGCAATAGCAGTAGCAATAACAGTAGCAGTAGCAGTGGTACTGAAGGAATGGATGTGATTTTCTGGGACTAGCCTGGCGGCCCGAGCCTATGACTATTTTCCTGGTAGACTCTTTACTAACGTGCGTGTTCTTACGCATAAGAGTTTACAATGTCTAGCATCTGTCACAATCACCTATGAACTGCTGAGTATATCTCGTTCTCTGAGTAGCAACACCACATGAAACCGGCCGCTCGTATATAGGGTCCTGGCGTAGCATCTCTCCAAGACACCTGACACTGAACCAATGGTCGACGCGCAGGGGGCATGAAGGATTCCCAGTCGTCGTTTTCTGACAGTCGGTTCTTACAGCATCTGCGTAAAACACGATAAAAGTAAACTCCACTGCCTGAGCATCACGGATAAGTTCAAGGCTCTACACCGTGAAGCCCATGCCGAAGCAGCCCGGAATCTACATTACCAAAAAGAAGGAGGTGATGCTCTTCGTCGAAAAGGAGATGCACGGCGAAGCTTTTGATCTTCCAGCTCTTCGGCTGGGAAGCTCCCGAAGGAGAGGGGTGCAGTACGCTGCAAGCGGAAGTTCGCCGGCTGACACGCCGGGTTGCGCAGTGGTGGGGCGGCGCGAACGCCCCCGGG
>BGNK01004224.1:10282-56859 GCA_003297005.1 Symbiodinium sp. clade A Y106
GGGGGTTCCGGTTCAGGTTCGGGTTCGGGCGGGGCTCGTTATGTAAATTTTTGTAGCATCCCAAATATGATTTTGGGTCTATTCCTTGATTAAGGGATGTTGGAAGGTCTGGGTCCTTTCAGTTTCCGTGGGGGTTTAGGGCTTTGGGTTTCTAAGGTCTGGGGTTTAGGGTTTAGGGTTTGGGGGGTCTATACAGCTTAAACCCATGAGCTTTGGAACTCCATGGAACCCTTCTTGGTGCTTTTAGGCTCTAACATACTCGGATCCCAAACCCTAAACCCTGACACTTTACACCCGAAAACCCTAAAAGCTACACGACTGAATTCCTAAAGGCCTCAAACCCACAAGCTCCACTATGCAATAGGGTTTCGGGTTTAGGGTTTTTAAGTTCCCATAACAGGATTCTATTGCAAATTTCCAAGTTTTCCTTATTCTGGTAACTTAAATTAAGTTCTTCACAAGAACCCCCGAATGCCCAAGCCGCCGGATTCGGCGGAAGTGCCAGGGCGGCCACAGGAGGTACCTTCCGGGATGAGGTCTCCGTTTCTGTTGGTTTAGGGTTTAGGGTTTCTGTTGGTACTTGTGTTGTTTGCTGTTTCTGTTGTGGTTCATAAAACGCGTTGCTTGTTCTTGTAAGAGGGAGGTGGAGCTTGGGGTTTAACTCTTGTCATCTGAAACGCAGTATAACAACCCGTACACTGTACATGTATGCAGGTATGTATGTAGGTGGGTACGTATGTATATGCTTGTGTACTTACATACATACGTACTTACAGTACATCCAGTATATACAGTACATACATACGTACATACAGTACATCCAGTATATACAGTACATGCATACATACATACATCCATGCATGCATGCATACATACCCACATACATACGTAGCTTGGGACACGCATTCAACAAATGCACAGATGTGTTTATCTGCCGCAAAGCCATATCAGACGAAACACCAAGCCAAACCCTCCGAAACCCTTGAGGCACCGGAGGAGGCGGCGGTAGCCGCGGACAGGGCGCCACGGCCGCGCGTGGCGGCATTCGCGCAGGTGGAGGTTCCCCCGAGGGTGGGCTAGGGAGCTATATATGGGTAGTTGTCAAAATTAGGGTCCCTTTTTGGGTACCCTAAATACTAGGTGCCGTATTATAATAGGGACCCAAAAAGGGACCATAATTTTGACAACCACCCATATAGACTTCAACCCTACATCCCAAAGCCTTACTGCCCAAGCGGGGTTAGGGGTGAGGCTTGTTTGTTTAGGGTATATGATTTGAGGTTTCATGGTTTGGGGTACATTTTCGAGGTTGGGGTTTCGGGATGTCGGGTCTTCGTGAGGGAAGTCTGGGTGTTCTGGGGCTGAGGCTTCAGGTCAGGGGCTAAGGCTTAACACTTAGGGGTGCTTGGGGCGTAGCATTCAGAAGTTCGGGATGTAGGCTTCTGGGTCGAAGCATAGGGATTCTTGCTTCCAGGCTTGCGTTTCAGTCACTTGTTCGGTTCGACATGCGAAGTCCTATGCGACTGTGCACCTGTGCCAAAAAAAGGGCAGCAGCAGATTCGACGTACTCACTGGCCATAGAAGAGTCTTCGCAAGGTGTGCCCAAAGGGTCAAAAGTACCTACATAGTAGAAGGTCGGATCTCTATAGTAGGAAGTACGATTATGGTTTGGGTACGTGTCGCTCAGAAGGGAACTTGGGACCCTCTGAGGATGGGATTTGGATTGTCGGGGTACAAAATGAAGACATTTACCCAGAGAGCCCAATAACCTTAATTTAAGAATCTACCTTAAATTATAACGGGCTTCCTATACTAATTCAGCAAGGTATGTTGTATATTCCTTGATCAACCGGTATTTGGGCTCTCTGGGTACATGCCGTCATGTCAGCTGGCTTTGTGATACCCTGAAGCCCAATCTTCCGACGCGAAATCCTGGAACAAGCTGCAACATGCGCTGAAGCTGTCCAGGCCATAATATAGAGGCCTTGGGGTATATTATGCTATAGTGCTATAATGCTATAATTACAATAAGGAGCCCCCAAAATAGTATAGGTAATTATTAAGGCCCCTATATTACGAGACCCAACCCGACATGTTCAGGCACCTTCTGAACCTGCTGGCTTCAGGCGCAAGTGTCTTTGACTTGCCTGTTGTTTTGTCCAACCCCTTGTGGTAGTGGACTATTGTCTTATGGGATTTGGGGCTAGAAGCTACAGTTGCACCCTAGATGTCGGCTACACTGCTACACTGCCCTTCACAGCTTCTGTCGAATCTGACTACCTGCTTCCCGAAACTCCCAACCCTAAACCCTAAACCATAATCCCGAAGCCCTAAAACCTAAAACCCTTAAACCCTAAACCTGAAACCGGCTACAACTCCAGCGCGTACCCCAAACCCCGACCCCGAAAGTTCGCTCAGCCAGAAACCGAAAGCTGGGTCCCTGCACTACTTCCCGGTTTCGGGTTTAGGGTGAGGTCCCATGTTGGTTTGGCGTGCGGGCGTAGGTCCTGGCAGCATATCAGCTTTTGGCTTAGGCTAGTCTAGAGATTAGGGTTTAGCATGCATTTGGCTGAGTCTTTTTGGTGATTTAGGGGTTAACCGCAAAATTGACTCGACAACTTAGCAAATCACAACTTGCTGAGTTCCCTGGCCCCTGAAACTTTACAAGAAGCTTCTAACTTATATGGTTTAAGTTGGTCCTGGTGGGCATATGTACTACGGCTGAGAATTTCCGGTCGGGGGGGACCAGTCTAGGATTAGGACTTTGCGTTTAAAGTTCAGGGCTAGGGTTTGGGGTTCTGCGAACCCTTATGGTCTTATAGTAACCCGTGTAGTAATAGTTGTAATAGGTTTTACGATTTAGGGTTTAGGGTTTGAGAATCTTACACCTTTGCTGCTCTGGACTTTGAAGTAACCAGGGAGAAACAAGCATAAACTGTTATTTTATAATTTATAATGAACAGGTCCCCAAATCAAAGTATTCTGGTATGGTACTCCAGAGCCCAGTGCTCTTTTTGGAACTTGATGGGCCCCTAAACCCTAAACCCTACTCAAAGGCTCATGGGACTTAGTAAGTAAGATTATAAGTAGGGTAATGGCCGTTTCTCAATACTTTCACCGAGTATCGTATCGAACCGCCCGCTCCCGTATCGAACCGAACCGCAGCATCTGGGACCGCACCAAACCGAACCGAAGCCCTCCCACCTCACTTCCTCCTCCCACCTCCCACCTCCCAGCTGCGAGAGACACTGCGCCACGCAGTGCAGTGACCAACCTGACCACCCACCACCTCCCACCTCCGCCTCCAAACAGGTGGGGAGTGGGTGGTGGGAGGAGGTGGAGGTGGAGGTGGGAGGAGGGGGGGGCAGGAGGTGGGAGGAGGTGGGAGGTGCAGCGCGGTGGGGGAGGTGGGTGGGAGGCGGGTGGCAGTACCGTACCGACAGGCACGTCCCCGAAGGAAACCGAATACAACGCCAACCGTTTCCGAACCGAACCGTAACAGCCTTAGTTAATAATTAGGATAGCTCCACTTAGGGGACTTATAACCCCAATTAAACCTAGGTACTAAGTCCCATGATCCTTTAAGTACAACTTTGCTGCTCTTTTTGGAGCGAGATGGGTATCGGAGCTGCTGCTGGGATCCATCGCTGCTTGCGGCAGGGCAGCTCCTCAGGGACGGCTATACATTCAGAGTTTAGCCTTTAGGGTTTTGGGTTTTTAGGGCTTATAGAGTTGGGCCGGTTGTGGACTTCGGCAAAAGGGTTTCGCTTAGGGTTGGGGTTTAGAACTTCGGAATGTAAGCTTCAAGAGTCATGAGGGTTAGGGGTAGATGTGGCTTCAGGGTTCGGGGATCCATGGGGTTGCAGGCGTGGCGAAGTTAGCTAGTCGGTCTCAGGGCAAGAAGGTTTCAATGCCTCTTCGGTTTTGTTGGGTTGAGTGCTTATGATGGTTTAGGGTCGAGGATTTTGGGAATGCGCCGTAAGCCCTAAACCCAAAACACATACCAGGTCCTGCGTTTGCCCCTGCACTGGTCCGGCCGGAACGGCAGGAGTGACAGGCGGGTTAGTCGTAGGGTCAGGGTTTAGCGTGAACTGAACATAGCTCCATTCGCATGCGGTGGACACTCGCACGCGCTGTTTTGTCTTGCAGAGCCAACTCGAATGCCGCGCCTTTCTTCCGGAGACAACCAACCCTTCAGAGCTCTCATCTGAACGGTTTAGGGTTTAGGGTTTAAGGCTTAGGGTTCAGGCCTCCAGGTTTAGGGTTTAGGTGTTTAGGCTTTAGGGGTTTAGGGGTTTAGAGGTTTAGGGTATCAATTGGAAAGGCGGGCCATATCGCATCGACGCAGGAGCAAGGCTCAGAAGACGCAGTCATCAAGACGCAACTAGCATTGCAATTACAATTTATCCAGGCTAACCCTGCTTTGAGGACTTGCTATAAGTACCTTGAAAATCTAACTCAGCCCATGAACCCAAAACTAACCTAAAAACGAACCTAAACCCTAAACCCCTAAACCCTAAACCCCTAAACGTTCTACTCTGAACCCCGAACACCCCCAAACCCTAAACTCCCCTGGCATGCCCTCGAAGTCCTCCAAGCCTTCAAGCAGTGTCTAAGCTGCTAGAACGGGTTTAACCAAAAACTCAAAGCTAGTTCTAAGCACCCTAAACCCTAAACCCTATTCTAAGTACCCCACCCTCTTTGACATACTTGTAGTAGAAAACACCCCAAAACCCTATTCTAATTTTGAAGGCACCTCTTCTAAAACCCCCGTTATTCTCCTTCTTAAGTAAGGAACCCTTAACGGGAACCGCCATGGCTGGGCATCTTGTGCTGGTGGCTTTCGGACTCTTTCTTGTTCAATAAAGTTCAGGGGTTTAGGGTTTAGGGGTTTTGGGGGTTTGGGGTTTAGTGGTTTAGGGCTGGGGGTTTAGGGGTTCAGGGGTTTTGCCGTTTAGGGGTTTTGGGTTTCGGGTTTAGGGGTTCAGGGTTTAGGGTTTTGGGCAACACTAACTTATGGTTAGGATACTTGGGGGGTCAAGGGACGTAGGAAGTAGGTAGAGTAGACCTCTAAGTATCCTACAAGGGATAGGAATTAGGGTTATGATACTTAGCAGTCTATAAAATAACTACTTACTGAGTCCCCTTGGGGTTTATTATGGGGATACTAGGAATATTTATAAACCATACTCTATGACATGATTTCTTGGACCCCTGAACCCTAAACCCTACCCCGAACCCTAAACGCTCGCCCTCAACCTGTTCGCCTGGCTAACATACCGGCCGCAGTCATTATTGGAGTTTCCGAAAATGGGGGACCCTAAGGGATTCGTTAAGGGTTCCTTTAAGGGATCTATACGGGTTCAGGGTTTAAGGTTTACTGTAGGGTTTAGGGGGTTTAGGAGAGTTTCCCAAAATAGGGGACCCTAATATAGTACCCTAAATAGTAGGATCCTTATTATAAGGACCCTCCAAAAAGGTACCCCTAATTTTCGGAAACTCCCTTATCGATAGTGATGTGATTCCTTAGGGTTCCTTACTCACCCATATTCAGAAGGAGGCCTATCTACACTCACCAAAACGGTAATATAAACCCTACTTCATGTAATGTAATGATAAACACACTAAACCCTTCATGACACAAGTAGAAGCCCCTTACAGGTGGGTAGTTCTTCTTCCATAGTACTCCCATAAGACCCCCTTTACCTTATAGGAGTGGTATGGGAGGCTTATGGGAAACTACCCACCTAATAACTACCCANGGTGGGTAGTTCTTCTTCCATAGTACTCCCATAAGACCCCCTTTACCTTATAGGAGTGGTATGGGAGGCTTATGGGAAACTACCCACCTAATAACTACCCACCTGTAAATGGCTTAGAACAAGCACCACATTCTCGGCTTCTGGGGGATAAAGCTTCGAGGGTTGCGGTTCAGGCTCTAGGGGCCTTCATAATTAGAATAGGCTTTTGGGGCCCATTATACTATAACCAGAATAAGGAACCAAAATTGCCTTGGTAATGATTTAGGCCCCTTTGTTAGGAAGTCTGGGCATAGCCTCTTAGCGTTAGCAGCAGTGACCCAGAGGCGAGACGGTGTAATTAGCAATGCAGGTTTAAGGGCGGTTTAGGGTTTAGGGGTTTAGGGTTTAGGTTCCCTATTATGATTTCCTTATATAAGTCCTTAAAAAGGTAGGTTCTTCAGGGTTAAGGAAGAATTTAGGGGTTTGGGGTTTAGGGTTTAAAGGCTGCATGAACTAATTTGAGTCTTGGATTCGGTTGTAAGGAATATTCCCGAATCAACGAACCGAGGCACCGGGACTTAACATCTGAAAAGGGTTTAGGGCTTAGGGTTTAGGGTTTAGGGGCTCATCAAGCAGGTACCCGCCTTTAGTTCTTCCCCTTCTTCTTCTTGCCGCCCTCCTTCTCCTTCGCCTGACTTTGGGCACAGTAAGGGTTCACGGTCGCAGGAAATAGGGGTCTGCTGTCTGGTTTAAGGTTTAGGGCTTGCAGGTTAAGGCTACATGACGTGGTCTGTGCTCTACCGTAAATTGCGGCCTCTTCGACAAATACCT
Organism: Symbiodinium sp. clade A Y106; assembly: GCA_003297005.1. Classification (NCBI taxonomy): domain Eukaryota; class Dinophyceae; order Suessiales; family Symbiodiniaceae; genus Symbiodinium; species Symbiodinium sp. clade A. The sequence continues at coordinate 16,855 of BGNK01004224.1, forward strand.
AGAACCATATCCTACAGCTAAACCCTATACCTCTGAAATACCAAATTTCTGAAACCCATGCCCTGAGACTGACTAAACCCAAAACTAACTCCTAACCCGGGTCCCTAAAGAACTTAGTTGCTGAGTTCATAAGCCCCAAAAAGTGTACACTTTTCCTTTTATAGTGGGTAGTATTATCCCAAAAAGTGTAAAGTGTATCCACTCAGCTACTAAGAGAACGATGACGGTTCTTTCTTCATATATGGCTTTCACACAGAAGGAGTACGGTCTGGGGCAACGGAGGGACTACGGGGGGATATTGGGTAAACTAGTCAGACCTCTCAAGAGTCTCATCCTAAAACCCTAAACCCTACTTAAAGGCTCATGGGACTTAGTAAGTAGGGTTATAAGTAGGTTATAATTAGGATAACCCCACTTAAGGGACCTTACTAAGTCCTATGCTCCTCTAAGTAAAGCCTAAATCCAAAACCGTGCCAGCCTGAAACCTTGAATATCAGTTTGAAATCCCTCTGTAAAGCCTTTCACAAGCCAGTGGGCAGCCCCCTAAACCGGTAAACAAAACCCAAAACCATCACCATACTATAAGCCCTAACACTCTAAACCTTTCCTTTGATCCCTGAACCTTACCTCCCCAGACCATAAAACCTCACGCAAGCCCTAAACCTATAAGACCCGAAACGCGAGAGCACCCTGTAGAACCCTCGAACCCTTGTACGAAACCTGAAACGAACCTTTATGTAAAGGACCCCTATGAAACCCAAACCAAACCCTCTGTACCCCAATTACCCTAAACCCTAAAACTGAAACCCTAAACCCCAAACCCAATGCCCTAAACCTACAAAACCATCCTAAACTCAAGACCCCAAACGGCCCATACTAACCACTAGGCACCTTCAAAGGCGAACCCTAAACCTCTAAACCCTAATCGCTAAGCCGAAAACCTATATGCGCTAAACCTATACAACCCCAACCCTAAGCCCCAAACGGCTGTTATAAACCCCTAGATACCCTAAACCCCAAAAACTCAAGACTTCAACAAGAAGCCTTAAACCTAAACACTCCAAACGCCCACAGACCTGGCCTAAACCCTGAACCCTAAACCCTAAACCCCTAAACCCCTAAAAACCCTGAACACTAAACCCTAAACCTCTAAACCCTAAGCCCAAAAACCCTGAACCCTAAACCCTATACCTTCAAAAACCCTAAACCCAAAAACCCTAAACCCAAAAACCCTGAACCCTAAACCCTAAAACCCTAAGCCCAAAAACCCCCAAAAGCCCTAAACCCAAAAACTCCCAAAAGCCCTAAAGCCCAGGTCCTGGGAGAGTTTCTCTGCCAACACCTGGCACTGGGACGCTGCTCCAAAGCTTCCCCAGGAGTTTTGGGGGCGTTTTTTTTTGGGGGGGGTGGGNCTTTTACTGGGATCCTTTCAGGGATTCCCTAAATGGTATAAGGCTTCCTTTAAGGGATTCCCTAAAGGGCATGAGGGTTCCTTCGAGGAGGTTCTTTGAGGGTTTCGTGTAGGGTTTTGGGGTTTAGAGGTTAGGGTTTAGGGTTAGGGGTTTAGGGTTTAGGGTCTAGGGGTTTTGGGGGTTTAGGGTTTTGGGGTCACCTTAACCTGCCAAAACCTACAAAAAAATAGGGTCCCTATAAATTCCATATTAGGGTTTATTATAAGAACCTACAAAAAAAGTAGGGTTTGGTAGGCTAAGGTAGGGTTTAGAGGTTTAGGGTTTAGGGTTTGGAGGTTAGGTTTAAGAGTTTAAGGTTTAGAGGTTAGGGTTCAGAGTTTAGGGGTTTAGTGTTGATGTTTAGGGTTATAGTCTCCATTGTCTTCAAAGGCTTCCTGCGGCTTCCCGCGGCTGCCTTGAACCTGAACGGTTTGGGTTTGAGGGTGTAAGTGTAAAGTATAAGGTTCAGGGCATTGGGTTTACAGTACAATAGGGTTTGGAGTATATATGGTTTAGGGTTCGGGGTTTAAGGCATAAGGTTTAGGGTGGAAGGTTTGGAAGGAATATACCTGAAATTAGGATTCCTTTGGGGCTCCTTTAAGGGTTCCTTTAGGGGTTTTAAAGGGTTTAAGGCACGTGAATCAAGGAATAAGTTGAAAACATCTTAAAGACCATGGGAGCGACATATTATGCTTTAAGCTGCATGCCGAATTCCTTCAGAGAGATCCCCATGAATTTCCCGAAAGGTCCATATAACGAAGTAGTATATACTTTGGCCCTAAAGTACCTACATAGGGCCTACTTTTCAGGCCAAAGCATGGGAGGAAGCTTTTGCTGTTCTGGTCTTCTGTACACATGCAGAGAACAGAGAAAGCTCTGCGTACGTCTACACAGAGGGGAGGTGATCTCGACTCTTTCTCGTCTCTGTGTGTGGCTTTGCAGCCAGAAACACCTGCGCAGGGAGGAGGAAACCTCGACCCTATTGCGGCGGTTCTCCATTCATTTACTGAAACGACGTGGGTGTCTCGTGCCGTCCACTTCCCCTACATGGCTCCGGACATAAAGTACCAGCCGAACTGCACACTACCACCTCTTCTTCCTCTCGTAAACTGTCCCAGACCAATCCCTGCATTGCTCATAAATTTGATAGACGTGGTCGTTCTTCAATCTGCAGCCCTCCACAAGGCCGCAAACCTCACACTTCTCCGTGCATGTCGTTGCGCTAGTTGCACCGTAATCGTTGGTCTCGTCCCGAAAGCCCGCAAACCCTAAACCTGAAGTCCTACGCTAGGGTTGAGGGCTCAGCGTTAAGACCCACACAGAACCCTATAGATTCTATAGATGCGCTACCCAGAGAGCCCAATACCCCTTAATTAAGGAATATTCCTTAAATCATATTAGGGATCCTACTATAATTTTTAGGGTATATTCCTTAATTAAGGGGTATTGGGCTCTCTGGGTAAAACCTGAAACCCTAAAACTGAAATACGTTGAGAAGACCTCCGCCCAGAAATTCCGAGCTCCCTTCGTCTGGAGCCCCCCATTTCATTGAACAGACCCCACCTTTGGCGCCCAAAACCGACCTTTTAAGAAATTATATATAGAAACCATAATAAGGAACCCTAAAAAGGTAGGTTTTTCCGGCCACAGGCAGACCTTCCAAAATCCCTTCATTAAGGAATATTCCTTAAAGCATAATAGGGATCCATCCTACCATAGTTCAAAGTATCTTCCTTCATTCAGGGATATTGGAGTCTCTAACAGGCCCTGCCATGGTAGATGCGGCATCAACGATAGTTTGGAATGGAATAGCCGGTTTGCCGAAACCCAGAACTCTACAACCCCAAATCTCCAATCCCCTAAACCCTATACAAACCCTACAGTAGAAGCCAGAAAGTTGGAACATGGCTTTAGGAGGATTAGTGCTAGGATCCTTATACTTTACCTTAAGGGCATTAGGATAATGATGTTCCAACTTTCTGGCTTCTACTATAATATAAACCCAAACCCCCAAGCCGCCACTAAACCCTTGCTTTGTTGTCAACGCCCATGGTCAGACCCGCCCGCCTGCTTGACGCACTTCTGCTCCTGCCAGCAACTTACTAGACTGTGTCAGAGTTTGAGGCGGGAGGGGAGTTAAGGAAATAAAGGGTTTACTTAAAGGATCACGGGATTGAGTAGGTAAGGTTATAAGTAGGTTATGATTAGGATAACCCCCACTTAGGGGACTTATAACTCCAATTATAACCTACTTACTAAGTCCCATGATCCTTTGAGTAGGATTGCAGCGCAAGGGTCGGCGCCGACATTTCCCCTTTCGTCTTGCGGTGAGAGTTCAGTATAGGCCCGGATAGGCAGGGTTTGGCATGCGAGCGCTCGTGGTGGTAGAGGTTTGGGGTTTAGCCTTTGTGCCGTTGTAGTGTAGAATGTAAACTGAGAAACTCGTGTTCGAAGGGACTTCAGATACAATGCTGGGTTTGTTAGGGCTTCCAAAGGTTACTGCCTTGAGTGATACGCCCCTCCCGTGTGCACCATGATAGGTACCCTATTCTTATGGAAGTGAATATTAACCGATGCAAACAGATGTTGCTCCTTTACCCAGAGACTCCAGTAATTATCTCTTAATCAACGAATATACCTTAAATTCATACTAGGGATCCTACTGTAATTGGAGCTCTACTCCTTAGCTAAGGGAAATTGGAGCCTCTGGGTAACAGGAACTTCAGGCCTGGGGACAAAAGCTCGAGTTCAAACTCAACTGGCGGTAAGCCTCTGAACGGTGCATCCCTTAAGGACCAAATGACCCTTAAAAGTGGGGGCCCTACACAATTATACTATGAATCCCTATAAGGTATATGAACCCTAAACCCTTTTAGGGTTCTTTTCGTTTTTAAGGTCTGCATGCTAGGCTCAGCCTTGACTTGTCCGACGGACTGTTGAGGCAGAGACGTGGAGAGTAAACATGCATGTGCAGGTTGATAAACACCTCGACGAGCTCAGCGTGATGCCGTGTCTTCGTGACGAAGATGAGCGGAGCCCACTGCAGCTTCACCCGCTGGTCTTGGGGAGCAGTTGTGTAGTTGCGGAGATGCTTCGTCAGTTGTGGATCCGGCTGCCCTAAACCCTAAACCCTAAACTCCCTAAACCCTAAACCGATCTCGCTTTTCCCGAAGACATGGAAGCCAATGAGCGCCCTATGAAACCCTCACTCTGCAGATCTCCCTGCAAGCCCCACAGAATCCGCTTGAAATCCCGACAAGGCCGCAGAGTCCGTATGAACTCTAGGACTTTGCATAGAACCCTTCTAAATCACCGCTACAAAACCCTTCGAACCCTAGGTCCTAAACCCTAAACGCGGCCCCCAAACCCTACAGTTCTTCCGCAACCCCTTCGTAGCAAGGGTGGCCAGGTTCCAGTTCCTCAAGTTGGAAATCGAGAGCCCCCAACAGATGTAGGAAACCGAAACCTGATAATTACCCTAAAGCCCTAAATAGCGTTTACTTTGCAGTGAACCTGTGTGCAATCCTTGAGAGAAACCCTATGGAACCCTTGCAGGAACCCCTGATTGTTGGTTGTATGGGAGGGCCCCGTCCTCAATCAGGAAGGCGCGCACGATGCGTTCTCGCACCTTCCATGCTGCGCATCGAAAAAGAGCCACATCGGGACGGTTTAGGGTTCAGGCTTTTGCAATGCATAGGGTTTAGGGTATAGCTTCAAGGTATTAGGGAGTCGGGTTTAGGTTATAGGGCTTGGAATATCGGGCTGAATTAAAGCGAGCGCTAGTCCGTTACAAGAAACGCGTCAATTAAACCCAGCTTAAGGACCAAATGACCCTTAAATGGTTGGGGCCCTACCCGGGTAATTATTATGAATCCGATAATCCCTATGTACGTAGTATGAACCTCCCTAAACCCTAAACCCCAACCCCTAAACCCTAAACCCCAAACCACACAAGAATTGCATCAATCACACCGAGCTTATGACCTTCAAAAGTAGTGACCTGGTACTACGGTTGATGGACAAAATCCTGCATTACCCATTATAAGGAATATACCATATTTCCCACAGTTTAGGGTCCTTAGGGTCATGCAGGATTTTGTCCATCAGCAGTGTGAACCCCTGCCTTAACCCCAAATAACCTACCTTTTTAAGGCCTATATAAAGAAATCATGTTAGGGAACCTTAAAAAAGGTAGGTTCCTTAGGGTCCAGGTAATGACCCCTATAGCCCGTTTAGGGTTCATTTATGTTCAGTGCCTCTCTAAGGCAAACCCTAAACCCTAAACCCCTAAACCCTAAACCCGTAAAGCCCTAAACCCTAACCCCCTAAAAACCTAAACCCTAAACCCCTAAACCCTAAACACCGAAACCCCTAAACCCTAAACCCTAAAACCCTAAAACCCCTAAACCGAGCCCCGGACACAGTGTGCGCAGCGGGAGCCGCCATAAGCCCGGTTCACGTGCTTCTCGCGCTTCTTGAGGCGCCTGTACCTGGGTTAAGGTTGGATTTGGGGCTTAGGGTTTTTGGGGTTAGGGTTTAGGGTTCTAGGGGTTTAGGGGTTTAGGGGTTTAGGGGTTTAGGGTTTAGGGTTGAGAGTTTGGGGTTTAGGGTTTTTGGGGGCTTTTAAGGCTTTAGGGTTGAGCGTAAGTAAGGCTTCCTTAACTCCCAAAAGCAGACAAAATGATGGCCCAACACTTCAAAAAGGCTATTATTCTACATACTTTTGGGGTCCAGGTGAGCCTTTTGGGGCGACAAGGGACTTAGCAAATTTGGGGTTACAAGTGCCCGAGCAAAAGCCTAAACCCTCATATGGTTCGTAGTAGTTGCGGGGCTCCCGCCGGAGCTAGTTTGTACGAGAGTAGTATCTTCGCTACTATCGGGAAAACACAGTATGAGTTCCTCATTCCCTAGACCCTCTTAGGGTACATTTCGTCCTGAAGGAGGTGGTCCAGGCTCTCTCCAGGGTTGCATCAGAGTAATTATTATGAGAGCAGGCTTTATAGTATATAGGGTTTTGTCAGTTTGTATAGGCAAAATAACATTCAGAAGGTAAAAGGCACTACTGCAGATCCGGCTCTTGCTGAGAGACGTTGCTGCTCATAGGCAGCTAGGGCTTCGGGCTTTTTGGGATTTTGGGATAGATGTTAGGTTACATGACTATCTTCAGTCAGCCTAAAGCCCTGTATTAGACTCCTGCCCCTGCCCCTGGACCTCAATTTCGCTTTTTGTGGATTTCGCATGAATTGACAAGTCACGTCGCTGACGCTATAAGTCGCACAGATTCTAAACCTTATAAACCCTACGCCCCCAAAAGATCCCTTTTAGGGTTTAAGGGATTTAGGGTTTAGGGTTTGTAGGGTGTAAGGGATTCAGGGTTTAGGGGTTCAGGGTTTAGGGGTTTAAGGTTTAGAGTTTAAGGGATTAAGAAACCGATTGACAACCAAGAACACCGCACTGGACAACCTATAATTTAGCTCTCAAGCTAAACCAAAACTTGTACTATAGTATAGGAACTTAGAAGAAACCTTGGGTATGGAAGGGGGTTCCTTTCACGGATCTTAATATTCTCGTGGTATAGGACCAGGGTGTCTTAGTCAGCTTCCCGCATTAACTGGCGCACTCAACGGGACGCAAGCGCGGCAGACCAATCAAAGCCTGCAAATGTCAGCGTGATGTCTTTTTCTGTCGTCAGTAGCCCTGCTGCGGTATACTCTTGTAAATTGTAAATTCCCACAATCACATCCAACGCTAAGACCACCAAGCCACAAAAAAACGCACACCACACATAAACTTGAAAACCAAAACACAAATAACAAAGGCCACAAATCCTATAAAATTAAACCCTGCAAGCAGAAATCTTGAGACCGCGGCTTAAGGTGAAGAGACAAGTGTCCAAAAGGTTGGTACTTTCCCCGTTGAGCAAGACCGAGCTCCCGACAAACACGTCAACAAGCAATGCAGTCAGTAGCACCCAGTATCGGCACAAGACAGGAATACGGAACCACCCAGAGACTCCAATATCCCTTAATTAAGGAATATACCTTAAATCATATTCGGGATCCTACTATAATTTAAGGTATATTCATTAATTAAGGGATATTGGAGTCTCTGGGCAACTCAGGGCTTTACAAGCATTTGGGATGCAAGGTTTAGGCCCGAAGTCGCACAAGTTTTCGTTCCTTGCTCACTGGAGCCTTCCTATGCGAACAGGGAAACTGGGGAGGCTGGGGGGAGGGGGGGGAGGGGACAAGGACTATACTGCTTTTAAGCAAGGCTTATTCAGGTCCTTATTGGGGTACCCTACTTAAAGGCTCATGGGACTTAGTAAGTCAGGTCATAAGTAGGTTATACTTAGGATAACCCCATTTCGGGGACTTGCATTGGAACTCTTACTAAGTCCCATGATCCTTTAAGTATACCCCCCCCCCTCCAAACTAACCCACTATGGGTCCTTATGAGAGAAGCTTTGAGGAGGGACCTCTCCATGTTCGGAGGTCCTAAAAAATCCCCCAACTAAGGTTGCTGAGCCCATACGCCCAAAAATGTGCACAGCTTCAGTTCTGTAGGATATATTTTTGTATAAAAGTTATCTAGAAAAATGTAAGGCGCACTCATTCAGCTACTAAGCAAAGCCCAACACCCTGAAGCACTAAAGATTAAGAACCCAACAACCTCCGCCCTGAACCCCCGAAGGTTCTAAAGACCCTAAACCCTAAACTCTAAACCCCTAAACCCTAAACCTTTAAAAAAAGACCCGCGACCCCCACGCTTCAGCCCCGATTCTTCAGGGCTCTGAGCTTAACCCAAGCGAAAAAAATGCGAAAGAAAAACTGAATACATTGGGCTTAATAATTAGATTAAGGTTTTGGGGCCCATTATACTAAACTAGAAGTGTCATAAAGAGCCCCCGAAATAGCATAGGTAACTATTACGGCCCCTATAACCTATATTACACCCGAAACAGATCCTGCCCAAATCCCGAAGAAAACCCTTCTGCCGAGAGGTTCAAGCCTACAAGCCCGAACCCTAAACCCTAAACCGCTTTAGGGGTTTAGGCTTCCCACACCCCCGGGAGGATCCAAAAAGTAGATCCCTTAATGGGGGTTCCTATGAAGTACCCTTAGTAGTATAGGGCCCCAAATTAGGGGATCTACTTTCTAGATCCTCCCGGGGGTCTGGGTTTAGGGTTTAGAGTTTAAGGTTTAGGGTTGAAGGTTTAGGGTTTAAGGCTTGTAGGGATAGGACCTGAAGCCCAAACCTTGAAACACCATACTACCATTTGCTTAAGGAGTGCTTTGGGTTTTTAGGGTTTAGGGTTTTATAGTTAGGGTTTTGGGGTTTTTTAAGTTGTGAACCCCAGAAAGTTGGAACATGGATTTTGGATGATTAGTGCTGGGATTCCTTCTACTCTACCTTAAGGGCATGGGGACAATGATGTTCCAACTCTTTGGCCTCTACTGTTTTAGGGGTTTAGGGTTTAAGGTTTGTAGGGTTAGGACCTGAAGCCCAAACCTCGAAACCCCATACTACCACTTGCTTAAGGGCCCCCCAAAAAATAAAAAACAATAGTCCCTTATAAGGGTATTATAGGGACTATTATTTTTTATTTTTGGGGGCCCTTTAGCAAATGGTAGCATAGGATCTTTAAAGAAGCCCTCAAAACCCAGAAAGCTCCTTGCCGCAGTCCCCGCAGTGGGGGCCCTTCGCCTTCTTCCTGGGTTCTGGCGAGTTGTCTCTAGGAGCTCCTGCTTTAAAGGGTTTAGGACTTGGTGTTTGGGGCTTAGGACGGTTGAGGGTTTAGGACTTAGTGTTTGGGGTTTATGACGGTTTGGGGTTTGTTGAAGGTTTCATTGACGGTTCAGAATTTAGGGCTCCGGTTGGGGGTCATTTTGTAAGCTGTCATTTTGGACTGTTGAGGGTTCTTATCCCGGTTCTTGTGCAATCTTTGTTTTCAGAATTGTTTTAGACTTTCTGGGTGTGTTAGGATCCTTGGAGGTTTCCCCGCGAGCCCGATACTCTTTAATTAAGGAATATAGCTTGAATCATCTTGAATCATATGAGGCCCTTTATGATGTCTGGTATATTCCTAAATTGCTCAAAAGAAGAATACCGAAGGCCCAAATCTCTAAACTCCTAAACCCCTGAAGCCCCAGGACAAGGAAGCCATGACCTGCAAAGTATCGAGGCCCGTCAGACCATATAAACCCGTCTGACTACGTTTAGCCAGGGTTAAGGGTAGAATTCAAACTTTCTCGAGAGAACATTATATTATATGTGTATACGTGTATATATATATATACACACATGTATATGTATATATGTATGTATGTATGTATGTATGTGTGTATATATATATATGTATGTAAATATGTATTTGCGCAATTATGTAAATTAAATATGTATATATGTATATATGTATATATGAATACATGTATAGGTATATAGATATGTCTATATATGTATATATGTGTATACGTATATATGTATACATGTATATATGTATATATGCATACCTGTCGGTATATAGATATGTGTATATGTGACTATGTATATATGTGTACATCTGTGGCTATGTACATACGTATATAGGTATGTATGTATATATGTATGCGTGTATATATCTGTAAACTTGTAAATATGTATATGTAAATATGTGTGTATATGTCTGTATATGTATGTACATGTATGCATATATGTGTATGTATGTGCGTATGTATATATATATATATATGTGTATGTATATTTATATATTATTACATACATACACAGGTACACGTACACGTACACGTAAACATACACATACACGTACACATACGCAAAGACATACACATACACATACACATGAACATATACGTATACATATACATATACATATAAATATACATATACATATACATTTACATACATTGCATACATACATACATACATACACATACATACATAGATACATACATACATACATACATACATACATACACACATATAAGTCACAAGCATACACGAACACACATAAATATATATATATATATACACACACATATATATATATACACATATGACAACCCCAAAGTGTAAACTCAACACCCCAATCCAAGATGTCAATTCAAACGCGTATGTGCCCTCCTTTCAGCTAACAAAAGCGACCAAGCTTCCTGACAGCCTGAAACCCTAAATCCTAAACCTTCAACGAACAACGGCGGCCAAGCTTCTTGACAGCCTGGTACACCGCTTTTCCTGGCCAACGACTCAGAGAGCCCAATACCCCTTCATTAAGCAATGTACCTTAACGTTTACGGGCATTAGTACCAATAACATTATGATTTAAGTTATATATTCCTGAAATGATTCCAAGGGCTAAATACTCCTTATATTCTAAGGGGCTTAATATTAGGACTTAAGCTCTATTCCTTAATGCTCTCTGGGGACTGGGAAGTCGAGATGGAGGCTCCGTTGAAGGCTTTGTCTCGATGCTTCGGGGTGGAGAGAATGTCAGGTTTAGGGTTTAGGGGCTTAGGGTTTAAGGTTTAGGGTTTGGGGTTGCGAGATTGTCGAGTGTAGTGTTTAGGGTTTAGGGGTTTAGGGTTCAGGCTTGAGAGATTGTCGGGTTTAGGGTGTAAGGCGTAAGGTTTCAAGGGTTTAGGTTTTAGGGTTTAGGGGTTTAGGGTTTGGGGGTTCAGGCTACGCAAACCCTAAACCCACAACGCTTGCATGTGGGAGATGTTTTGAGGCTGCAGAGGCTTTGCTCGGCGAAGTTTCGGGCGAGGGAAGAGATCGAGTTCAAGAACAAAGCACGCAATATAGGCCTTAATAATGGCCTTAATAATTAGAATAGGGCTGCTTCAAAGGGTTCCTTAAGGGGCTCTTTGAGGGATCTGTAGTAGGGTTCTGTGATACAGTGGCCTAATAATTAGAATAGGGTTTGAGGGTATATTATACTATAATTATACTAAGGAGCCGGAGCCCGCAAAATACTATTGGTAATTATTTAGACCCCTATATCAAACACTCCTGCGATCAAAAACTCTTCCGTGTCACACCTGCGTTGTGAACGCGCATACATGCGCGTAGCTGGGCATGTATTGTGCCCAGGTAGGTACAACTTTTGGTATGTGTATATCTGTGAGCATATTTGTTTATCTCTCTCTCTCTCTCACTCCATATACAAACAAATATATCGGACAAAAATAGCCGCATGCAATCTAACAAAAACATAAGCTATCGCAAGTAGAACAAACAAGAAACAATGACAACAATTCCAGCCTCAGCATACAGGCCCTTGATTTAGCAAGGGTTCTTAATTGCGAATGGGGACTCTCAGTCATTCAGGCTTCCGGACCAAATCCTAACCCCCAAACCCTTGAACCCCCAAACCTCAACCAAAAACCCCCCAAACCTTAACTTAAACCCTGAACTCTGACAGAAGGCTGGGGTCCGCACCGCCGGGAGTCTTCACCACACGCTGCTTGTTGGACTTGGTGTTGTAGCGGCACCTTGGGGCATCTGGGGAGTGTGCGGCTCAAACCGTTGAGGAGTTTAGAGTTTAAGAACTGGAAGTACGTAGAGAGTTTACATGTGTTTACGGTTTAGGAACTTCGGTGCAGAGGGATTCTAGGGCGTTCCCAGGATTCTGGGTGGGCCGGCTGCAAGCTTGTGTATGCGCTTCTGCGGAGCATGCCTATATTACAACCTTACCTAAAAGCTCAAAGGACTCAGTATGTAACTTGTAAGTAAGGCTATGACCAGGAGAACCCCATTTAGTGGACTTATCATCAATCTCAGTTATATCCTACTTTACCAAGTCCCCTGAGCCCTAAACCCTATCAAACCCTAGTTCCAAAACCCCAAACCCTCAACCCTAACCCCGATGCGGTCTGGGGCTTTGGCTGCCGCCTGTAGGTAAGCCGGAAAGCCATCCTTCGTCCTTCGTGGCAGAGGGATTGGGCTGCTTTCTTAGTTGCTGAGTTCATAGGTACCGAAGAGTGTAAACTGGGAATACAGTATACCAGAAAGTGTAAAGTGTATTCACTCGGCTAGTAGACTTCTGTTCTAGTGCCTAAATTTACCAAAGGGCTTCAGAGATCAGAGTTAAGGATTCAGTCGTCAGAGTGTAGATGCGTGTCTTTAGGATTTAGGGGTGTAGGGTTAAAGCGTTTGAGAAATCGGGGAACATGCGCGAACAAATAACAACGATGCTGGCAATTCCCCCCCTCATCTCCACTGCTGCGCCTGCCAATTGCCTTAAGTTTCTCATTCACGACAGCCTGGAGTCTTGCCATGCAGTGAGAAAGCAGTCAACACGATTCTGGCTCTTCACAGAAGGGATTTTCTGAGTTTTCTGAGGTACCCAGAACCTCCAAAATCCCTTAATTAAGCAATGTACCTTGAATCATATTAGGGATCCTATTATAATTTAAGGTATATTCCTTAATTAAGGGGTTTTGGAGGCTCTGTGTGAGGTATTGAACTGACATGGCATTCCCCGCACGAGGGCTCCAGGAGCAGCTCACTCAGCAAACGCAAAACCTTATGGGTGTGTGAATCCAGCATCTGGCCCTAAACCCGGGTTTAGGGTTTGGGGTTTTAGGGTTTAGGGTTTAGGGTTTTAGGGTTTAGGGTTTAGGGTTTGGGGTTTAGTGCCCTAAACCCCAGCTTAACCCCAACTAGCCTACCCTTTTACGGACTCACATAAGGAACGCATAATAAGGAACCCTAGAGATGGTAGGTTCCTTAGGCTCCAGGCAGACCCTAAACCGTCCTCAGAGGATTCCTCAGTGCGAATGAACTCTAATGTAGGAACCTTAGGGTGGGCTGGCCTTTGCTTTTGCTAATGTAGGAACCTTAGGGTTCCTTTAAAGGGGTCTATAAGGGTTACTATAAGGCTTACTATAAGGGTACTATCATAGTGTAGGAACCTGATTCAGAAACCTTGGGCCTTTATTAGGGTGCCTTATATGAATCCTACTATTTTGGGGTTATAGGCCCAGGGTTTCTTAATCAGGTTCCTACATTAAATGCAAACACCCTTGCAGGGTTTTGGGCTTTGAATTCTCAAGTTACACAAAGCATCCCTTGCAGAACCCTTATAGAAACCTTCTGTGACCCCTATAGAACCCGTTCAAAACCCCATGCGTGGACCCTAGGCCTTAAACCCTAAACTCTAGATCCTAAGCCCTAAACCCCAAACTCTGGACTCTAAGCCCTAAGTCCTACACCCTAAACCCTGGACCCGAAGCCCTAAACTCTAGACCCTAAGCCCTAAGCCCTACAACCCAAACTCTGGACCCTAAGCCCTACCCAGAGAGCCCACAACCCAACATCCCTTAATTAAGGAGTATGCCTTAAATTATAAGGGGCCTTACATTATGATTTAAGCTATACTCCTTAATCAAGGGGTATTGGGCTCTCTGGGCACCCTGAACCCTAAACCCTAAACCCTGAACCCTAAACCCTAAACCCTAATCCCTAAACCCCAAGCATCCGATCCTGCCCAAGCGAGACACGAAACGGCCACCTAAAGGGGTCCAAAGGGCACAAAGCATGAGGGGTTCTACAAGGGTTTAGGGGTTTACGGCTTGCGGTTCGGGGCTTAGTAAGTAAGGCTTTACGTACACTGATTGGGGTTATAAGTACTTACTAGTACAGTTACTTATAATCCTACTTACTAAGTCCCCTCATCTTTTAATTAGGGATTCTGCAAGGGTTTAGGGGTTTAAGGCTTAGGCTTGGGGTCTCAGAGTTCCATGAAAGTTTTATATATCAGGACTTTCTCGGACTTTACATGACGTAAGAGTCCAGTGCAGAATAGTATGTATTGGAGACGATATGCTTATCAGTTACTTGGACCCTCACGGTTGTCCCGACTGAAGTCCCACAGCCACGAACTCGACACGTTAAAAAGCAGGGAATCTCTCAAGAGAGGAGCTTCCATAATCTGGAATAAAGCCTAAAGGCCATGCAACCCTAAACTCTAAACCCCAATAATAACCGAACCGTTCTGAAACCTTAAAATTAAAAACGTCTCTACACCCCAAAACACCATAAGTAAATCCCTGAACCTATGACTAAACTGGAAACCCTAAACCCTGACCTCTGCACCCCCGCCAGCCTCAACGCGCGCGGCTGCAATTGCAAGGCTCCGATAAAACTCGCCCTCTGAGCCGTTCTTCGGTTTGGACACGAAAGAGTAAACAACAAAAGGGGCCTTACTCGTTTGAATCGGGTTCCTTGAAGGGATCCATAGGGGTAATGTTTTTCTTTGGGGGGGGGATTACTATAAGTGCGTTTCTGATTAGGATGCGGGATCAGAGTGCATTATGGTAGAATGAAACAGGGACTATGAGGGGATCGTATTACTACTGTTAATGATAGAAATCCTGCATTAGCCATAATAAGGAATATACCATAATTCCCATAGTTTGGGGTCATTAAGGCAATGACAGGATTTATGTTATCAACAGTAGTTGTTACGGCTCCTATAGGAGGGAGTAGGCTTTAGAGTTTAAGGCTTCGACTTTCGACTGTTTGACTTAAGGCATAGGGCATAGAGGACTTCGACAAGCGGCATTTGCTAGGGTTCTACATATATGGAAAGTTCTCATGTGGGTAGTTCTTTAAAGTAGGGTCCCGTTTTAGGTCCCTTAAAAAGTACGGCACCCTTGCAAAAGGACCCTTAAAGGGAACCTAATTTAGAGAACTACCCATGTACGTCGGGAGTCTTCTAAGGAATTGATAAGGGCTGTCAAGGGTCTTTGCACGCTATAAATATGTATGAGAGAACTCTTCGCGCTACCATTCCTCATCTACTGCACAGTAGAATCCCCCCTGAACCCCAAACCCTAAACCCTAAGGGTTCAAGCACCCAGGTAATTAGGGAGTTTCTAATACCAAAGTCCGATTCAGAGGATGTCAGTTGGCATCCAGCACCTTCATATTTGATTACCTGGACACCCTGCAACCCTAAACCCCTTAAATCCTATAATCGCTCAAAGTCCCGAAGTGCAGGGATCGTTTTCCAGCACGCCGCAGCGGCTCTGCGCCGAGGGCCTGTGCAGAGATGCGAACTTTGAGGTACCTCAAAGGAACCCTGGTTGCTAGTAGGGTTTAGGATGTAGGGTTTAGGATTTAGGTCTAGGGTTTAGAGATTAGGGCTCAGGGATACAGGGATACTATGCGGCGGACAAAAAGGGATACTGTAAGGCTTACTACGGCTACTACAAGAGATACTTTCAGGCTACAGGGCTACTCTAATGGTTACTGAAACAGCTACTACAACGTATACTTCAAGCGTCCCAAAACCCTAAACCCCTAAACCGTGTTTCGCGAGTCAAGGGGGTGCTTGAGTGGTAGTTTAAGGGTTTGGGGCTTTTGCGGCTTCGGGGTAGTTAAAGGATCATGGGACTTAGTAAGAAGGTTATAACTGTGGTTATAAGTACCCTAAGTGGGGTTATCTAAATTATAACCTACTTATAACCGTACTTACTAAGTCCCATGAGCCTTTAATTTAAAGTAGACCCTAAACCCTAAACCCCTTAATTGGAACCCTATTGTAGAACCCTATATAGTACCCTGAAAAGGGACCCTAGACCCTACTTACTAAGTCCCATGAACCTTTAAGTACCCTAAACTCCCCTTTATAGAACCCTTCTATAGAACCTTTAAGGGAGCCCTTTAAAAGAACCCTAAACCCTACTTACTAAGTCCCATGGGCCTTTAAGTAGGGGCGGGCTGTTGGTCGACGGTGGGTTGGGACTTGGGTTTTCAAGTTGTGGGGCTTAGCGGTTTGGCTTTAAAGTATCATCTAGAAGAAAGGCTTTGAGGTATCGTATAGAAGTATAAGTCCAGTATGTTTCTATCGGGCTACAAGGGGATATCATGATCCATAATCCAGGGTTTGCGGTTTAAGTGCTTCGGGTTTAGGGTTTAGGGCTTTTAGGTTTAGCGTTTTAGGGCTTGGGGTTTAGGGGGTTAGGGGTTTTCGGGTTTAGGGCTCAGGATTTTTGTCCCAGGATTTCTTATTCCAGGGTTTAGGGTTTAGGCTTGACGGCTTAGGATTTCTTATTCCAGGGGGCTTTCCATCCAACTGGGTTTAGGGTTTAGTTAGGGGTTGAAAGTTAACCTTTTGAGTATGGTGGGATTTTAAACTAGGTTCCTGAGTAGCCCCTTTATGATAAGGGTACCCTTTTTCCTACTATTTGGTTTCTAATAAGGGCACCCTAAACTAAAAAGGGCAAAAGGGTAGTACTCAAGAACCTAATTAGTTAAAGAAACAGAAGGTGAAAGGTAGAGACTCCCCAGGCGGCCCCAGAGTCTGTCAAACGGTATACAGAAAGGTTAAAGGCGCAGGTTACCTGCCCAGCCCCTCTTTTGTTGATGTGATTTGCAAGTCCGACTCAATCTCATCCGCATCCTTCTGGTTCCCTTCGAACTTTTGCAACAGCTCATTCTTCTTCACCCGGTCGTTGGTAGTCCATATTTCCGAAATGGAAGGGTAGTCACCGGAGCCCGCCAGCTTGTGAAGTTTATTCCACTCTGCTTGGTGTCGTACTATGGCTTCGAGCACAATGGGTTTGGTGCTGGAAGGTTTGAGCGTTCAACGGGGTTTTGGGCTCAAAAGGGGTTTAGGGTGAAGTACAGAACGTGAGGCCCTCTCTAGAAAGCAGCCAGGAGCTAGCTTGAATGTGCTAAAGTCCTACACTGCAGCAATCCTGAAACCGAAGCCACTAAACCTAAACCTCTACAACTGCTTCATTTTGATTCTGCACCTGCAACTTGCCTGCAACCAACCCCCCGGTAAAGTCACATATAAACATTGAAAACAACGACCCTATGGAACCCCTGCAAAACCCTCTAATAGCCCTACAAAATCACGTGAGTAAACCGTGTTTTCCAGAGATCCTTCAAACAAAAAATAGGTGTAGGGTTCAGGGAGCATCAAACCAAAAACATACGAACAACAGTAAACAACCCAAGAGACCCCAAAGATGAGAAATGGCTGGAGAACGGGCCTTTGTTCAAGCAGGGCTGGAAGTGAACGTTCTCAATCGTCCTCGACCTGGGTTTCGAGGTTTACCTAAACGGTAAAGGGACTTGGTTTAGACCTCAGCAGTTTCGAATTAGGGTTTAGGAGTTTAGGGATATTGGGCTCAGGGCTGAGCGTTTTTGGGGAGAGATGAAGCGGTTCTTTCCTTATTCCACTTGAGAAAAACACCGCTGGCTGCTGGCAGCGCTACTCATTGTCTCTAGGATGCAGGCCTCTAAGTACGATGTGCCTGCATCACCCCAACACCCCAAAGCAACCCGTGAGGTCAACCGATTCGATAGCTCGGCAAGTCGTCGTCTTGTCCCAGTACAGCGAGGGGGAAGTCCCCCGACGGTTTTGAAGACCAAGCCAAACTAGATTCCTGAGTAGCCCCTTTATGATAAGAGTACCCTTTTTCCTACTATTTGGTTTCTAATAAGGGCACCCTAAACTAAACAGGGCAAAAGGGTAGTACTCAGGAACCTAGCCAAAAGAAAATCCGAGTCGTGTTGGCTCTGGACTAGCAGATACGTGGTTGTCGAAATTATGGCCCCTTTTGGGGTCCTTATCATAGTACGGCACCTATTATTTAGGGTACCCAAAAAGGGACCATAATTTTGACAACTACCCGGATATTTCACAGTCTTGCTGCAGACCTCGTGAGGTTCCTCATGTGCTCTGGCATGATGTGGCGAAGGGTGGCCAAAAGCCATGCGGACATCGAGAGGCTTAGCTTGGTATAAGCTGGCAAAAATCCCCAGAGCCCTGAACCCTAAAACATCGAACCCGGCCAACAGCTCAAGTATTCGATCGGAGCTAAAACCGGGACTCTTCCGACCGACACAGAAGCCACTGGCGCAAGCTGTTGCAAAGTCCAGCACCCTCTGAATAACCCTGGATAAACCATACAAATCTTCGCACGCCAGGCCTTGATGGTGTGAGTTCAACCCCTAAACCCAAAGCTCAAACTCCTACAGAACCCCAGCTCCCTTAGCAAGAAGATTCTCTCAGACAACGAAGGCTTTCTGAGTTTTAGGAATGCTGGTGTTGTTTCAGGCAGGGGTGCCTATATCCTACTATTTTTAGTTTACGTTGGGATTCGTTACTATGAATTTAGGGTTTAGGGTTTAGGGGGTTTAGGGGGTTTAGGGTTTAGGGTTAAATTATGAAGGGAATCCCTCAGAAGACACGATCTGAGCCCTGACCGGACACTCAGAACACCCTTGCAAAATCTGCCCAAAGCTGCCAAACCCTCCTGTTTGAGGTAGATAAGGAGCTTGAGACTCCGTAATTTGAAAGGTATTCCTCAAAGCCAAGATCCTGACCCTGCACCTCAAGCCCTATACCCAAAAGCTTCAAACCTCAACAAAAAGGAACCCAGCAAGCCCAATACCCCTTAACTTCGAATACACCTCAAATCACAAGACTATGCCGTTATGCCCCTTCTAGCTTAATCAGGGTATACTTCTTAATTCGGCGGTAGTGGGCTCTCTGGGAACTTCAACCCTCACAAGCCGCAGGCCCTTGACTCTAAAAGGCTTATACATGCCCTATTCCCCAAAGCCTTAGCCCTAAACCTCAAAACCCTAACCCTGAAACCCCAAACCCCTAAATGCCCTGATGCCACCCTACCTACTTGCAAACCCGAGGGCGCTGGCACTTGGCGCTGCTGTGGCATCCACCTCCTTTGCTGGCTTTCCCAGTAACCATAGGGAGGGCTTTTAAGGTCCCCAGAGACTCCAATATCCCTTAATTAAGGAACAGACCCTTAAATTCTAGTAGGATCCCTAATATGATTTAAGGAATATTCCTTAAACTAAGGGATATTGGAGTCTCTGGGTCTTGGTGGTTTAGGGTTTCAAGGCTATAGGGGCTCGGAGGGTCTTCAGGTCTAGGATCCAAATACCTACTGCTTCAGGGGGTTGTAATAACCTACAGTACCCTACCATTTTTGGCAGGTTTTGGGTGATCCATCCTTTGTTCCGTGTCGCTTGGAGAACAGCTGGTGGACTGGAAAAGGTCGAGGTGAGTCAGGGAACTTGGCGACGAGGGCTTGGACCAACGTCTGCAAAGGAATCGTGTGACCTGTGGAGGTGTCTGGCGTCTGGTCCTTCTACGTTACATGGCGCTGCGCGCCGGATCCCCGTCTGAAAATGTCATGACCACCGTGTGATCCGACTGCAGTCGAGCTACTACCTTAACCTACCAAACCCTGCATTTTTCTAGGTTCTTACTATAAACCTTAATATGGAATTTATATGCACCCTACAAAAAAGTAGGTTTTGGTAGCTTAAGGTAGATACCCTAAACCCCTAAACCCTAAACAAAAAGGTAGGCTTTGGTAGGAAAAAGGTAGATAGTGGCCCTGCTGCAGGACTGCGCCCTTCGTAGCTTGGCTGCCAGTGCTTGGGGTGGAAGATTCAGGGCTGGCCTTTGCTTTTGCTAATGTAGGAACCTGATTATTTGAACTCCTTTTTCCGTCTGCCCGCTTTAGGGTTGAAGGTTGAAGTTTTATAGGGCTGAGGGTTTTAGGATTGTGGTTTAGGATTTAGGGTTCGAGTTTTTCGGGTTTAAGGTTTAAGTTTTATAGGGCTTAATGTAGGAACCTGATTAAGAAACCTTGGGCCTTTATTAGGGTTCCTTATATGAATCCTACTATTTTGGGGTTTATAGGCCCAGGGTTTCTTAATCAGGTTCTTACATTAGTCCTTTGCTAAGGGACCCCAAAAGCACATAAGCATAAGCATTTTATGGGGATATCCCTAACTTATTGGGCTTCTTTATAAGGGGGTTTATATGGGATAACCCTATCCTATTTTTTGCTTATGTGCTTTTTTGGGGCCCTATTTGCATCCACTAGTCGGGCACGTACATCGGCACATAGGGTCTTGAAAAGTAGGTCTGCGACGGGAGAAACATATGACGTCTTGTATAGTCGTTACCCATAGGCTCCATAGTAGTTCCTGTTTTCTAAATATGGACCCCAAAAAGGAACTACTATGGAGCCTCTGGGTATATTCTACTATGCTAAACGCACACCGGTACTCGACCTGCGGAGGCCCCGAAAGCAGTTTGCCTTCCAAGTATAAACGCCAAGGCACAGAATAAAAGAAAAGCATATCTCCCTGACCAGTTACCTTTGAATAGTTTACACCCGAAATCCCTAAAACCCTAATTAAAACCCTAAACCTGAACCCTAAACCCTAAACCCTAAATCCTAAAACCCTAAAGCCCTAAAACCCTAGCCCTAAAGCCCTAAGACCCCTAATTAAAACCCTAAGCCCGAACCCTAAACCCTAAATCCTAAATCCTAAAACCCTAAAACCCTAGCCCTGAAGCCATAAGACCCCAAACCTCAGAACCCCGAGAGCCAGAGCGCTGTTCCACAAGCTGCCAGGCGGCACCCTTAGGGATCCCTTTAAGGAGCCTGATTCAAAGAACCCTTAAGGTATATTCCTTAATTATGGGATATTGGAGTCTCCGGGTATTCCCCTTTAAGGAACCCTTAAGGTATATTCCTTAATTATGGGATATTGGAGTCTCCGGGTATTCCGCAAGCTGCCAGGCGGCGAGGATGTCGCCCGTCCACTGGATCTTTGCCTTGGATCGGCAGGAACACAGCGTTTTGAGGTTCAGCGTTTAGGGTTTCGGGTTTAAGGGTTTAAGGGTGTTAGGGCTTAAGGTTTTTAGGGTTTATAAAATTTTAGGGTTAAGGCTTTTTGGGTTCAGGGTTTTTAGAGTTTGGGGTTTAAGGGTTTATGGTGAAGGGTTTCAGGGTTAAGTTTTTAGGATTTAGGATTTAGAAGGCAATTACATACTTATTTGCGGTTTAGGGATTAGGGGCTTCGTGGTTTGTTTTATATGGTTTAGGGCTTACATTTAGGTCCCCCTGAACTCCTACACTCTAAACTCTTGAAGGAACCCTTAAAAGGAATCTTTGCCAAGCTGCTAGGATGTCTTCGTAGGTCAGGTTCTCCGTGCCCGAAATGTCCACGGGTGCTGTCGACTCCTGGGGAGGGTTCAGCGTGTAGGGCTTATCTTGACCCACCCAAAACCTACTCTTTTGTAGGTTCCTATTATAAACCCTAATATGGAGTTTGTAGGGACCCTACAAAAAAGTGGGAACATTTAAGGTTAAGGGCTGAAGATATTGAGGGTTGAGGGTTTAAGTTTAGGGGTTTAGGGTTGAAGAACTTAGGGGTTTGAGGGTTTAGGTTGTCTCTGCGGGGGTTTGTTTGTTTGTTTGCTTCCGTTTCGGATGGGTTTGGGGCTTGGGGCTTGAGGATTTAGGGCTTAAGGCTTTCAGGGTTACGGCTAAGGCTCCAAGGCTTTGGATCACCGGAAAAATCGACTGTCTTTTTATTTCTACCCCACTTGCAGGGAAGCAACAATCTGTTTTGGAGATCCTTATAGACGAGACCATAACCCCGAAAAGCGATCGATTAAACAACAAATCGCAAAGTCCTCATCTGCATCGACGGCTATGTAGCCGGTACCAGGCACACCTCAGGGCACCCCATTCGGGAGACTGCTTCCTTCAGGATGTTCGCTTAGGGCTAAGGGATACGCCTTGAAAACTCCAGCCTGTGGATTTCCAGGTTCGGGATGTAGGAACCAGGGTGTGGCTTACAACCCTGCTCACAAAGTCCCTGGAGCCCTTAAATTCTAAGTCACTGCTGACTTCGGGGGGGCCCTGGTCACTACAAAAGCCGTTGGCTACACCCGAGATAGTTGCGCTAATATTTTGATTCTATAATACAGCTTTTCTGCGGGCGTTTGTACCCTAAATCCTAAACCCCATAAACCCTAAACCCTATAAACCCTATAAGCCTTATAAACCCTATAAGCCTTATAAACCCTATAAGCCTTATAAACCCTATAAACCCTATAAACCCTAAACCCCACGATCATCATATAGGAAGAACCTGAAGGCTGAACCTCTTGACTCCCAAACCCTAAAGCCTACACCCTGGGGAACCCAGAGACTCCAATATCCCTTAATTAAGGAATATTCCTTACGGCTCCTTTAAGGGGCCCTTTCAGGGATCTAGAGGGTTTAGGGTTTTAGTGGGTTCTAAGATCCCTTAATTAAGGAATATTCCTTAAATCATATTAGGGATCCTACTATAATTTAAGGGTATGTTCCTTAATTGAAGGATAATGGAGTCTCTGGGAATACTGCTAATGTAGGAACCTGATTAAGAAACCTTGGGCCTTTATGAGGGTTCCTTAAAGGCTTTAGACTATGAATCCTACTATTTTCGTGTCAAAGGCCCAGGGCTTCTTAATCAGGTTCCTACATTACCAATTCCTGAACAAAACTTCATGCTTTTTTACTCCCCTTTAGAAGGCAAGCAAAACCAGAGATGCCTACCCGTATAAAGACACCATATCCAGAACAAGCAAGAACTGAACAAAGCGCTAAACCCAGCTGTCCTAAACCCTAAACCCCTAAACACTAAACCCTAAACCCCTAAACACTAAACCCCAAACCCCCAAACACTAAACCCTAAACCCCTAAACCCTAAACCCCTAAACACTAAACCCTAAACCCCTAAACACTAAACACTAAACCCTAAAACCCTAAACCCTAAACCCTAAACCCCTAAACCCTAATCCTTTTCAGATCCGGACTGAACAAAGCGCCAAAAGCCCTAAACTGGACTTTGAAGTAACCAGTGATTCAAAAGTATAGACTTTCATTTCATCATGGTTCCTTTAAGGAACAGGGAGGGGGTTAGTGGAGTACACGCGTCGTTAGTGACGCTGACTTGGAGTTAGTGAGAAGGCTTAAGGAACAGGTACCAAAATAAGGTATTCAAGTATGGTCCTAATCCTTTCAGATCCGGACAAGCTCCACAGGTCCAAGGACACTTCCTCGGCCGGAGTAGGGTTTACGGTTTCGGGTGTAGGGTTTTATGAGGTTTGGGGTTAGGGTTTCGGGTTGAGGGTTTGGGGTTTAGGGTTTTGGGCTTAGGGTTTCGGGTTTAGAGCTGTAGAAGGTTGAGAGGATTTCACAGGGGCTTTACATGTAATGTCCCCTTCGAAACTGTTTTACGAAGGGTTGATAGACGTTTGATAATGATGCAAGGGCTTGGGTTTAGAACGATTTGATACGGGCCATCTACAACGAGAATTATACGAGGGCGGTGCAAAGGTTATATAGACGTACGGTATCCTTCACATGAGTGTCACATATCGATGCTACTATACCCTAAACCCTAAACCCTAAACCTATAGCCATAAGTTGCCTTGATGTGAGGATATTGGGGCTTCTGGGCACTGGGCCGTTCCTAAAGGCCACGTAACACGTTGAAAAAGGAAGTCTGGCCGGTCTTTCAAAAATTCCTTCGGGCGCATATGGGTGGTTGTCAAAATTAGGGTTCCTTTTTGGGTACCCTAAATATTAGGTGCCGTATTATATTATGGACCCAAAAGGGACCTTAATTTTGACAACCACCCATATGAAGCTTTCAAAAACCCAGAGACTCCAATATCCCTTAATTAGGGAATATTCCTTAAATTATAGTAGGATCCCTAATGTAATTTAAGGAATATTCCCTAATTAAGGGATATTGGAGTCTCCGGGAATTCCTTCGGGCGCATATTGAAGAATACTGACCCCCTGGCGCCCAAGCAGAGATTGCAACCTTGCATCCCTCTGAAACCCTCTTGAACGCATGAGAACGCCGAAAGCCTGGTCCCCTACATGTGTGTACACGTACTTAGAGGATCATGGGACTTAGTAGGTTATTAACGGGGCTACAAGTCCCCTAATCCTAATTATAACCTACTTGTAACCTGACTTACCAAGTCACATGAGCCTTGAAGTAGGGGATGACTGCCATGGCCCCAAACCTTAACATTTTACGTTTTACTTACGGTGCCGCTATATAAAACTACTCCACAGAGGTTAGCGGGCTTTCCTACCCAGCCCCTAACAGCACGAATTTGGAGTCTCTAAGTTTTGTTGGTTTCAGGGTTTACCAGTTTGTGGTCTGTCAGGGGTTAGGGCGGTTAGGGATTTTGAGATCAGGGTCAAGGGTTTGGGCGACGTGCCTAGCACGTGGCTGAGGTTGGGCTGGACATATCGCGAGACACGTAAAAACAAACTTATCAAGCATTCCTAAGAGCCGTATAAAAGTTGAAGAGAAAGGGCGTCGAGCTTTCTAGCCGGCCGAGCTTCTTCTGCACTGTCGTGGAGTTGGCATGCTCCAGGCAGTAGTGCCTGGCGCATGAAGTAGATTTTCTGTGATAGTAGTACTGCGGCCTTAAAACGACCCAAAACTATACAATCACAAAACATCGACCGTACTTCACAACGGTTCGGTTCTTTGAACCACGATGCAAGGATCTATGGTGCTGCCGATGGGCAGAATTCTGCACTGCCGTGAGTATGGTAAATGTCAGCGCTTGTGGTTTATTCCTAGTTTTGCAAAGTACAGCATGTCGTCCATAAGCAGCACGACTGGCAGTAGCAGTAGCAGTAGCAGTGGCAGTGGCAGGGGTAGGGGCAGTAGCAGTAGCAGTAGCAGTCGCAGCAATAGCAGTAGCAGCAGTAGCAGTAGCGGTAGCAGCAGCAGTAGCAGCCGCAGCAGCAGCAACAGCAGCACTAGCACTAGAAGTAGCAGTAGCACTGGCAGCAGCAGTTGGAGTAGTAGTAGTCGTAGTAGTAGTCGTAGTCGTCGTCGTAGTAGTAGTAGTAGTGATCGTATGTAGTGCTGGTGGTGCTGGTAGCAGTAGTAGTAGTAGTACTACTACTACTACTACTACTACTACTACTACTACTGCTACCACCACTACCACTACCACTACCACTCCCACTACCACTCCCACTGCCACTTATAATACTACTGCTGCTGCTGCTGCTGCTACTACTACTACTACTCTTTTACGACTAGTACTACTACGACTACTTCTAAGAAAACTAGCGAAATGGTAGCTTTGGAAAAGACACTAGAAAGAGTGCCCACATGCTAGCTCATAATGCATACGGAAGACACTTTGCCGGCATCCTAAATAGGACTACACACTTAACCCGAAACCCTAAACCGTAAAAAAAAAAGGGTGCAAACCTGAGTTTGGGAAACATGCAAGGCGAAGCGCTTCTATCCGGAAACACACTGCTGCCACCTGATGTCTTCGCAGGACCGTGCCAGCCCATGAACCTCCGCAGGCTTGGTGTTCAGGAAAAAATCGCTGCGCATAGGCTCCACCGTAGTTCCTTTTCCCAAAGGCTCCATGTGCCTTTATAGTGGATACTTAAGCCTTAAAGGGCTCCCCATATAGGCACTTTAAGGCCTAAGTATATACTATATGGGTACATGGAGCCTTAGGGTTTTGGGATCACGTTATCGGACCCTACATATAAACCAGAAAAGGGAACTACAATGGAGCCTGTGAGGGTTCCTTACAAGGGGTCTATACGGAGTACTATAAGGGGTATTATGGGGATTTAGTATAGGAGCCTTCGTCATTGGAATAGGCTTTGGGGCCATATTATAGTACAATTATAGCTTGGAACCCCCAAAATAGTAGAGGTAATGATTAAGGCCCCTATAGTGTTTTGTTGCTTTCTGCGGGAGGCCCAGAAAACTAGCCCCACTGGCGAACTGTTGTTTGGACCCTAAACCCATTATCTTACTAGTTAGGGAAATAATAACCAATTACCAATCGAAATCTACTGACCATACTTGTTCCAATGGTTGGAATGCATGTGGGTGGGCAATCCCTATTATAACACAAGTCCTTATACAAGGGATACTTAAGCCCAACCAACCGTACCTGAGTCCGAGACCGCTCAGCCCTATACCCTAGAGCGCTACCGGTTTACCACCGTTTGATGCCACCGAAAGCCCACGGTCGAGCCTTTAGTAGCGGCTTCTCGTCCTTGCCCTTGTCGCGGCAGCCTGCTCCGGTTGTTAACGTCGGAATCATTGATAGTAGTATCTCCAGGTGGTCCCGTTTTATTACTGTAACATGACAGTTCCAAACTGTTGAGACACTATATAAGACCTGGAATCCCAACCATGCAACCTGACCAATACTTAGTGGATCATGGGACTTAGTAAGTAGCTTATAATTGGGGTTATAAGTCCCCTAAGTGGGGTTGTCCGAATTATAACCTACTTATAGCCTGACTTACTAAGTTCCATCAGCTTTTAGGTACTCCCTCAACCCGTAAAGGGAACCCTATGCTAGAGCCCTATAGTGCCCTTAATAGCAACCCCCAGCTCTACTTACTAAGTTCCATGAGCCTTTAAGTAATCCCTGAACGATACATCAAGGCTCAGAAGATGGGAATTTGCTGCACCTTAAGACGGTTTAGGGTTTAGGGTTTAGGGATTAGGGTTTAGGGTTTAGGGATTAGGGTTTAGGGTTTAGGGATTAGGGTTTAGGGTTTAGGGATTAGGGTTTAGGGTTTAGGGAACCTCTGAGGGCCTCCGACAAACAAAACCACCCTGAACCCTAAGCCGTAAGCTGGGTGTTTGTTCAGGAATTTAATTTAAATTACCAAACTCAGGATCTATAGCAAATAAAAGGGGCTCCTTATTATCGTAACGTAAGCTAACTTTATCAGAAAGAGCCCAATAAATGGATACGCCTAATGGATGAGCCTTTTCCCTAAAGCCCTGCACCTCATCGGAGAGAGGGCCTATGGGTTCGAAAGAACAAAGACTATAGCCGATGAGGCAAGAGCTTGTGTTTCATAATTTTTCGTTTGAGGAGCCGGTGCTAAAAAAACATTTTGACATATGTCAGCCCAGAACCATGTAGCAGATTTGCTTTTGGGGTTTCCAAATTGCAGCCTTTCGAACTATAAGCCCGTTGGACCCAACATATAAAATGCCACCTTTTACTATCCCCTTTGGGTTTCGACGATCACAATCATGAAAACCATGGCTCCATGGGAAAACCACAGGAAACTTGAAGCCCCAAACTCCAGAAGCCGGAGACCTTTCAACCCGTAAGCCTTTGCCAAGGTGTTTCCGTAACCTAAAGCCCAGCCCTTTCTCATAGGCTCGCTTTTTGGGATTGGAAGCAAGCTGGGTTCCCAGAGACTCCAATATCCCTTAATTAAGTACTATACCTCAAATTATAGTAGGATCCCTAGTACGATTTAAGGAATATTCCTTAATTAAGGGATATTGGAGTCTCTGGGTTCTACACCCCTGCGAAGCGGGAACCGAAAATTCTACACTCTCAAGCCCTGATTCGTCTCTTCGCAACCTAACCCTAAACCCTGGAACCCTAAACCCTGAGAGCCCTGAGCCCTAAATGCCCCAACCCTTCACCAAGCCAGGATCAAGACAACCCGATATGATCCGAAACCTCTTCCTAAAGCTTTAATTATAGCCTAATGCATAGGCTGGCATAGACCCCTGATTCATAAACCCCAAGTAACAAGAATAGGGTTCCTTGAAGGGCTCCGAATTCAACTCACATCCGCCTAAGCCTCAAAACGAGTAACCCTGCGCAAGCAAAAATGACGATGAAAGACACTAAATTACCCTAAACCCTAAAGCCCTAACACCAAATTACTCTAAAACCCTACACACTAAATTACCCTAAACTCTAAATGCCTAAACAAGACATCCTGAGCTGCCTTCACCATCAGTTCGAGTCATGTGGGCTTCGTTTGTGCACGGATACCTGAGTTCAGCGTTTAGGAGTTTAGGGTTTAGCATCTAGGGTGCAGGGGTTAGGGGTTTTTAGGGTTTGGGGTGTAGGGGTTTACGGTGTATTATTTGGGGTGGCGGGGGGATGGGGATATGGTTACTTAAGGGGTTAAGGTTTTCCATTTGAGGCTTATACGATACGTGCCTCGACATTTGGTTTTATAGAGCTGAGCCGGTTAGAGCTTCAGGGGCGTACACGGTGTAGGGGTGTAGGCGTGTGATTTAGAAGATCTTGTTAGGATAGGGACTAGTTTTTGGGCAAAGGACAACACTAAACCCTAAACCCTAAACACCCCTAAACCACCTCAGTCTTTAAAGTCATCAGTGAAACTCCCAAACCCTAAACCCTATACCCTATAGATCCCTTATAGGAACCCTTAAAGGAACCCTTATGGATCCCTTTAAAGTGATCTAACCGATTCTAACCCTGAACACGATCTTGAAGGGCCTGGGTTTTCAATTGTCCGGACTTGTGCTTCCGCTGCGTATGGCCGTGCACCAGATCGGTCAGCTCACGTTCATTCAAAATACTAAAGAGGCCTTCATAACCAGAACAGGGTTTTGGGCTCACAAAATCATAATTTAAAAATACAATACGGAACCCCCGCCAACATAGCATAGGTATTTATGAAGGCCCCTAAACTAAACTTAAACCCTAAACCCCTAAAGCCCAAAGCACTGCAGACACTGCAGGCACTAACAGGGAGCAAAGGGCTAGAGGAGAGCGGCTAAGTCGCTTGGTCAAGAGTTTAGGGGTTGGGGTTTAGGGTTTCGGGTTTGGGGGGTCTGAGACAGCCTGACCTCGCAAGACATATAAGCCGTATCCTTCCTGCCGGCGCCCTAAACATACCAAGAACCGACAAAAGTTCGACCGCCGCCTAGGGTTTTCGGACTGAATAAACCCCAAACTCCCAAACCGTGGAACTAAAAGCTAAGTTCAGAACCCTAAAAATAAAAGCTTGGACTCAGACACCAAATCCTTAAAACCCTAGAACCACCCTCAATCCTAGATCAGGCCGCAAATCATTAAAACCAACATAAACTAATCATTGCAGTTTAGGGTTTAGGCCTG
The DNA here is from genome assembly GCA_003297005.1 of Symbiodinium sp. clade A Y106. Classification (NCBI taxonomy): domain Eukaryota; class Dinophyceae; order Suessiales; family Symbiodiniaceae; genus Symbiodinium; species Symbiodinium sp. clade A. The sequence continues at coordinate 46,075 of BGNK01004224.1, forward strand.
GGGCCTGCAAATGCAAACACCTAAGCATCCTAAACCTACGCTGCAAACGCCAATCTCCACCCCAAAGATCTAGAGCTCGACTGAGTGCTTTGATTGTGAGGCAAAAGGATCCTAAAGCCATGTCATGCATGTCGAGTTTCCTAGGGGAACTTCAGGCTAATCTTTCCCCCAATCAGTAGCAGTTGAAGACTATCCATAACAATATAGTATAGATACACAAGGCCCTTAGCAATAGGCCCAACAGGCCATCATAAACTGTTACTCTATGGGGGCAGTACACAAGTTAAAGGCTACTTACCTCATGGTGAACTTCGAAGATATTGTCAGGGCCGGTCTTCCTTAAAGGCTGAAGTGACATAGTAAAGGGTTCATTTAAGGTTTATGTTCAGGGTTTAAGGGTTGGGTTTAGGGGTTTAGGGCTCAAGGGACTCAGCAGGTAGATTGTCATTGAGGTTATAAGTTATAAGTGCCATAAATGGGGGGGTATCTAACCTTACTCATAGGTTACTCACTTTGTCCCATGAGCCTTTAAGTATACCCTAAACCCTGAATTAAAGGGAACCCTATTATAGAACCCTATAGTACGTAACCTTAAAAGGAACCCCTAGATCCTAGTCCCATGAGCCTGTAAGTATGGTTGTTTGGGGACCTTCAAGGCTTCCTGTAAAGGTTTCGTTTATGGGTTCGTTGGAGGGCTCTTTTCATGGGCAGGCGGTGTCTGTTGAGAAGGTCTGAGTTTCCGAAAATTAGGGGTACCTTATTTTGGGGTCCTTATAATAGGGATCCCACTATTTAGGGCCCTATTTTCGGAAACCCCCAAGTGCCCAGTCTGGCTATGCTGCCGAGGGGGTGAAGGCATTGTCCCTTTTCGTGGGATCGCAATTAGAGCCAATGTTCAGGTGAGGTGGCCTGGCTTCGTCCATCCTCTCTTTTCGAATTCCGCTTGGATGGCCGACTTGTCCCCCTTGCTGCCTATTATTCTTTGGGATTCCTGGTCCGTCGTCTCCCCGCTCCCTTCTGGGGAGGGGGGGGCAGCTGTTGGGTCAGCTTGGGCTGCAGGCTCCTGCTGCTGGCCTGCTCTCAAGGCTGCTTCCCTGGCAGCTAGCCTCACCGACTTGGGGCCTCTGTCTCGAGCTCTCATTGCTGTGGTCCTGGAGACACGCGAGTCTCCGGACTCCTGTCCGCTGACAAGCGACTCCACAATGGTCCTGGGAAGTGCAAGGCAGACATAGAAATCAGCCTCCCACCTGCGCCGGGCGAGGGCCCGATACATGCGCTCGCCGCGGGGATCCGCACGAGCTATCGAAGCATGGGGCTTTGCTCCGTTAAGGGAAAGCATGACACCCTCAAATAAGTACAAACCCTCTTAAACCTTGAAGGCTTGCCCAGGGGCCCATGTTCACTGCACGTCGCAGCACAGGCTTGACGAACCTGCTCCCCTAAACCCTAAACTTAAACCTAAAACCCTGAAAATCCCTGACCCTAAACCTCTTTGGGTAGCTCTCCAAATCAGGGTACCGATTGAAGTCCCTAATACCGCACCTCTGTAAAAGGCACCCTAATTCGGCGAATTATCCTTTTCATCAGAGCCGCATGCTTAGAGTCTACTTGGAGGGTCGGGGGACTTCGTAAGTGGTCACGTTTTATAGACCTACAAGTATCATAACCCAAATAGGATCGGGTACTTATAACTCTACTTACTACCTACTTACTAAGTCCCCTGACCCTCCAAGTAAGGATCAGCGGGGGAGGTCGCCCAAGGATCCTAAGTACAAAATCTTACACATCTGCAAAGTAGACCTAAAGATCCAAGTACCTGACTCCCAAATAGTAGCCTCCATAACTACTATCCGAACCCTTAGTACCCGATTATTGGGTCCTTTGGACGCTTCGGTTAGGTGTCGATTTCAACAGTCGCCAGAATTATTCATAATTAGGGCTGTATATTGTAGACAACAAGGGAAATGAGCAATTATCCCAAATCGATACCTAGTGGATATCAGGAAATAATCTAATAGGTAAGTGAAGTACGGCTTTTTTTAAGCATCCCCGATTTCACAGACAGTACCTATACAGGCATGGGGATATGCAGAAGGATGATCTTGAATCCTTATCGTGATACCTCACTGCAACCTAAACCCTTCACCTTGAACTTCAGGCTCTTCAAAAACCCAAGGCTCAAGGGCTGGTCGTGCAGGGTTCCATTCTGCTGTGTTAAGCCCGAAATCCTGAACCCAACAACCGCCTAAACGCAAAAAAGTACCCAGACGACGGCATCTTGAAAATCCGAAGTTTACTAAGACCCCACACACCCTACACCCTGAATCCTAAACGTAAACCGTAGACGTGCCGTGCAGCATCCTAGGCCCAAAATTTTGCATATTTGACTACAATAACGGATCCTTGACAATAATTGTAGGATACTAAGCCCTGTGACATGGGAGTTTCCAAAAATAGGGGACCCTAATATGGTACCCTAAATAGTAGGATCCTTATTATAAGGATAAGGTACCCTAATTTTCGGAAACTCCCACATCTATAAACCCTTAATCGAGCCTTCCAAGACGGATGCTACGACACCCTTAGAACCTCATCGAGGGCCTTTTGCAACCCTAGAAGGCCTTTACTGGGCTTTTAAGTAGCCAGGGAGAAGAAAGTATAAACTTTTTTTCATAATGGTTCGTTCCATTAAGAAAAAAGTATCAAAGTATCGTACTTCAAAGCCCGGTTTATCAGCCATCTGGAAAACTATGTAGCTTGAGTCAAGAGAGGTTGGAATACTCGCCATAAAGCCATAAACGCTAAAGAGGCTCATATTGGTGTCTTCCGTGGGTTTGGGCCTGAGCCTTCAACCACAAGAGCAAATCCCTACTCCCTACCCAAAGAGCCCAATACTCCTTAATCAAGGAATATTCCCTCAAGTTAGGGATCCTTTCAGGGTGTTGTAAGGGCTTCTTATAACCCCTTATTTGAGCAATATACCTTAAATTTTCAGTGGCCTCATACTTATGGTGTAAGCAATATTCCTTAACTATAAGGAGTATAAGGCTCTCTGGGTAAGCCCCACAGGATCCCGCTCTGCCCGGACCTGAGTGCCCAATGTGCCATGGCCGCAGTAGTTCTGGAGGTCGTGACATGTGGCCTCCAGAAATTGCATGTTCACGACTAAACCTGCAACCCAGACGCCTTCAAACCCTAAACCCTAAACCCTAAGCCCTAAGCCCTCCTTTGAAAAAACCAAAGCCCTAATTCTAAACCCGCTGGGTCGCTAAACGATGGAGCCAGAAACTCCAAACCTCTACACCCCTAAAGTCAGTTTAGGGTTTAGGGTTTAAACTCCATTGGGGGTTTACGGGCTCGGAACTTCAAGGGCTTTTAGCTTAAGGGGTCCAGAGCATAGTTCTAAACAGTTTGCAGTGCCGAACCCCCCCGGCCAACAGTCTTAAATTAGGGTTTAGGGCTTAGGCTATCCCCGAAAACTTAAATGCCCTTAGTACCCGAAACCCCCCAACTCTAAACCCTGAGCTCATTGATCTTAAACAATGGGAGTGTCACCAACCAGCGGACAGCTCTATAGACCGTGAGTGATGAGATCCTATGTATACCAACTTCGAGGCTTAAAAAAGAAACCTGGAGGCTTTACTATACTGAACTTAGGCACCTAGCAAAAAGTACAAGTTTAGCTGTTTCTTCGGGATTATAGGAATAGGAATCAGAATTAAAACGTATTTCTAAGTACCCCTAAGTTTACATGAGGAGTCTTACGGGTCTTTTGAAGGAACCTTAAGGCTTTATGTAGGGAGCTTTTAGGTTTTGTACATGGAGTTTAAGTGTTTACGCAAGGAAGGCTAAGCTTCTTATACCAGGGACTTTGAGGCTTTATATGTAAGGAAGTTCAGGAGTTTACATAAGAAGGTTATAAGGAACTTTTGGGATTTATACAAGGGAGTTCATGGGTTTACAGAAGGCAAATTAAGGTTCTCATATAAGCAACTTTGAGGAAGTTTACGGTTCTTTCAGGTTCCAATATGAGGAACTGTGGGGTTTAGGGTTCTCACTGGCCCAAAACCCAAGGGAATAAAAGTTGAAACTTTCAGAATCGACTACCTTATAAGAACCCCAAAAGTTCAAAAGTTGAGTTTACAGCCAATAAGGGTTTGTGATTCAAGGCTAAGGTTTAGGGTTTTGGTTGATGGGCTTTCTTCAAGTTAAGGACATGGGACTGGATCCTTATACACCGATTATATACCTCATAACGCACCCTTACTTGAAGGCTCATGGGACTTAGTAAGTGAGGTTATAAGTAGGTTATAATTAGGATAACCCCACTTAGGGGACTTATAACCCCACTTATAATTTACTTACTAAGTCCCATGATCCTCTAAGTACGGGTCCTACGACTGCCCCTCAAAATGGAAAAAAAGGGTGAATTTTAGGAGCCAATATAGCCTAAGGCTCCTTACATAAGCCCTCAAAGACGTCATACTCAACCCCTAAACCCCACGCCCCCCCAAACCGTGTGTAGGCCCGTATAATCCCTCAAAGTTTTGAAAACTCCAGGCCGAGCCTTTGGTCCATGCTTGAACTTGATGCCGGTGACGGCAAGATCGGCCTTATGTAATTCAATAATCAAGGTAGGGCTTTAATGATAATAGGGAGCCCCCAAAATGGTATTGGTAGTTATTTAAGCCCCCATAGTATAGGGTTCAGGTTCAAAGATTAGGGTTTTCACTTTAGTGACGGTGTTGTGGTGCTTTGCAGGGTTTTAGCAGGAACAACGCACCCGAAGGTCGCATAACCCAGAAAACAAAAACTCACTCTCCTGAAACCTGAAACCCTACCTGAACCTACCAAAACCTACTTTTTTGTAGGGTCCCTATAAATTCCATATTAAGCTTTATAATAAGAACCTACAAATAAGTAGGGTTTGGTAGGTTAAGGTAGACCCTAAAGCCCCAAACCCCAAGGCCACTAATCCCCGAACACTTGTCATTTTGAACTGATATTTTCGAACCTCCAACCTCCTATCCAAAACCAGCTTGCAACGTGTTAGGGTTCAGGGTTTCTGGTTTAGGGAGGTTTTGGAGCGTTATTGGCTCATATAGGGCTTAAGGCCTTAAGGCTTTGGACATTTTAGGGTTTTCAGATTCCACCTCCCGAAAGATTGCTTTTCAACATTAAACTCAAAAAGGAACAAGCCGAAACACCGTTGCAACAATCCAAAGCCCACGACCATAATCCCTAACCCTAAAATCATAAAGCCAAAGACCCTGCAAACACCATTAACAAAGCGCATGACACTCTTATTAAACTCTATACAACCCTACAGAACCCTTGAAAGGCCTGTACAAAACCTTACAAAAGCCTTTTGAGAAAAACCGTTTGGGTGGTTGTCAAAATTATGGTCCCTTTTTGGGTACCCTAAATACTAGGTGCCGTATAATAATAAGGACCCAAAAAGGGACCCTAATTTGGACAACCACCCATTTAAAAAAAAAAACTGATAGGAGCCTTTGAAGACCGAGTAGTTAGGGACCCCAAAACTCACCTGAACAGAAACCCACTTGTCGGGTATCATGGGGTTTAGGGTTTAGGATTTAGGGTTTAGGGTTTGGGGAACTAAAGGTTAACCTTCTTCAGAATACAAGGATTATATAGGGGTTATACTACGGTTGAAGGTTGCCTACTTTACTTCTAGGAACAATAAGATTGAGATATCCCATAATCCCCTCGTTCAAGCAAGCCAAGAAGCTTGAGATCTCCAACCCGAAGGTTTATATATGGGTGCTTTCTTAGTGTTTGGGGTTTAGGGCTCCTGATCAGAAGCCCTGCCAAGAGAGGCCAATACCCCTTAATTTAAAAATATCCTTAATTCACAAAGAGCTTGACATTATGGTGTAAGTTATATTCCTTAAAACCGGGTATTCAGGAGCCCTTACAGGAATCCGTACTTAAGGCTCTATTCCTTAATTTGAGGGGGTATTGGGTTCTAAACCCTAAACCCTTAACTCCTAAACCCCTAAACCCCTTAAGCCCTAAAACCCCTTACAGGGAACCCGATTATGGAACCCTATAGCACCCTTTCAAGGGAACCATCTTACAGAGCCCTGTAGCTCCCTTAAGGGTGCCTTTAAGGGGGTATTGGGCTCTCTGGGAAGCCATGGTCTCTCCTGAGGATCCCACACAGAACTCATAAACCTTCCGCGGCTCCGCGTGCACCTCCAACTCTTCCGACAAGACCTTGCTTTTGAGCTGGTACCCAGAGACTCCAATATCCCTTAATTAAGGAATATACCTTAAATTATAGTAGGATCCCTAATCTGATATTCCTTAATTAAGGGATACTGGAGTCTGGGTACCAGGCAAGGCGGGTACGAGGCAAGCTTGATAAGCATGCCGTATGTAAGTGTTGCTTCAGAGAAAATCGTGAAGTAAGGCTTGAGAAGGATGCAATGTGGCTTCAGGGTTTAGGGGCTAAGGTTCGGGAATCCCGAAAGCCCTGGATTAAGGAGTGTAGCCCAGATTTAACAGATCTAAGTGTTCCTTTAGTGCGTCCTTTAAACTTAAGTAAGAATTAGTTTTATATCTTTTGCTTCACAGGGTTGTGAAAGAGCTTCATAAGGGTTTTTAGAAGGGAGCTAGAAACCATCCCCAATCCAAAAAAACCCTTAGCCTCAAACCCGAGCCTCAATCATCCCCTATCTTTACCCTGATTAACCCTAAACCCCTAAACCCTAAACCCCTAAACCCTAAACCCTAAACCCTACACCCTAAACCCCCAAGCCGCAAAGGAACCCTTAGATGAACCCTTATGGGTTCCCTTTGGGGCTCCGTGTATAAAGGCTACAATATTCTGGGCTCCTTCAAGGATTCCTACAAGGGAACCCTACTTAAAGGCTCATGGGACATAGTAAGGAAGGTTATAAGTAGGTTATAATTAGGATAATCCCACTTAGGGGACGTATAACACCATTTATAACCTACTTAGTAAGTCCCATGATCCTTTAAGTAACCCGAAGCCGCCAGAACCTGAGCGAGGCCCCGGCAGCACATTTGATCTGGCTTGCTCCTGGATTCCTTCACCGTCGTAGGGTTCAGGGCTTAGGGCATCCTTTGAAGTGATCCGGGTTTAGGGTTTAGGGCTCCCTTTCAGGGTTCACTTTAGGGATTCGGATCGAGGGTTGTTTAGGGCCGTAGGATTTAGGGCTGCGGGCTTAGGATTATGGGTTTTAGGGTTACGGGTCTCAGGGCTGTGGGTTTTACGGTTAGGGTTTCGGGTTACGGGGTCATCGACCCTAAACCTGCTACCCAAATTTGGTTTTAGGGTTCTGGGTTTAGGTTTTATAGCCTGAGGGCCGACCTGTGGACAGCAGGCGTTAGCCAAGCAGCAAGCTGACGTCAAGCCAAAACAGATCAAGTCAAAATCGCTGCTCAGCTGCGCGAAGCAAGCTAGCGCCCAGCGGAAGCCGAGCGAGCGCTAAGCTAACGCTTGGAGTCTCAAAGCCAGTCAAAATCGCTGCTAAGCTAACGCTTGGCAGCTTGAGCCAGGATGGCAGAACATGTGCGACGGACCTTGTATTTAGGTCTGCCAGCGAGTGCCCACGCAATCCTGGTCAAAGAGTGCCATGATGTCCGAGAATCTCAGGTCGCTGGTGTTGTCGATAATCATATCTCCTGGACTATCGCGCAGATCCAGGACCTGCTGTTGACATACAACCACCTCACCGCCAGGGCTTCGGTGCCCGGCACACTAACTAGGGTACTTGGAGGGTCGGGGGACTTAGTAAGTAGGTATCAAGTAGAGAAAACGGATCCTAATTGGGGTTATGATACTTATAAGTCTATAAAGTAGCTACTTACCTAAGTCCCATACCGCTCTTTAACAGAAGCCTCATAGATCCCTTTAAGGATCCCTTTACGCAAGCGCTTTAAGGAACCCTGCTTACCTAAGTCCCGCTTAGTGGTTGTCGGTACAAGCTTACCGCAGATCGGCACACGAAGCACCTTCTGTCCTGTCTTGCTTGCGCTGTGTACGGCACGGTCCCCCCTAGACCCTGAACCCTCAACCGTAAACCCTAAACCTTAAACCCTAAACCCTGTAGAGCACCGCAAGAAGACCGATCTTTTGCTCAAGCTGAGCTTCGTCTCAATCTGCATGCCATAGCAGCCCGTGGGTTAAGGCTAGGGGTTTAGGGGTTGGGGTTTAGGGTTGAGGGGTTGAGGGGTTTAGGGTTTAGGGGTGTAGGGGTTTAGGGTTTAGGGTTGAGGGGTTTAGGGGTTTAGGGTTTAGAGGTTTAGGGGTTTAGGGTTTAGAGGCTTACGCGGTTTACGGGTTGAGCAGTTTAGGGTGTTCGGGGTTCAGGGTGTTAGGATTCAGGGGTTTTAGGAGTTTAATCTGGGGTCGAGGGTTTGGGGGGTTAAGGTCTAGAGCATGTCGAAGTTTGGGTGGCTCCTATGTCGAATAACGCCTCCCGAGCCGCCTCGTAGCGAAAGAGCCAGCATTGAAACAGGCTCTCCAAGCGAATCAGACCGTGTGATGAGCCACCCAAAACCCCAAACCTTAAACCCTAAACTCCTAAACCTTAGTTCTATCCCCTAGACCTTACTACCGCAGAAGTCTCCCTAAAGGTTTTATACGGGTTCGGTACGGGTCGTGGCTTGGTCCTTAAGCGTGCTTGCCGAGGGCCTGAACCCTGCAACACAAAAACACTCCCTGTCTCAGCGAATACACAATGAACTAACAACAAGAAGCATTAAGCCCTGTTTAAGTTTAGGGTTTAGGGTTTGTAAAACTGACGGAATCTGACGGCCTTTCGCGGCAGTCGTGGCCATCAGGATCTTGGCTTTTGCAGCCGGAGTCGTCACAGTACAGCGCCTGGCGACGGCTTTTGTGGGTGTTTAATGTTAATGGCTTGGCTTTGAATTAGGGTGTATAGTTTGAGCCTACGGATGTAGAGTTTTATGTTTTTAGTTTGAGTATTCGGGTTTTGCATTGGGGTTTAGGCCAGGGGTGCTAGGCTTTCTTGAGAGTTCCGAGTTCCGCGAAGAAGACTACTAAACTTTAGTTACTAAACACTTTCGTTCACGTCCTTGCTTGAAGGCTCATGGGACGTAGTAGGTAACGTCATAAGTAGGTTATAATTATTAGGATAACCCTATCTGGGGGACTTTTAACCCCAATTATTAGCTACTTTTTAAGTCCCATGATCCTCCAAGTGGGAAGGAACAACTCCCTGACCGACTGGGAAGCTTCTCGAAGAAGCGAGCCTTTCGCTTGTCCCGGCGACCCGACTCTCAGCGACCTGCTACTAACTACCTCCAAGTAGCTTCACCTCCATCTTGCCAGAGACTCCAATATCCCTTAGTTAAGGAATATACCTAAATTGTAATAGGTCCCTAGTATGACCTAAGGAATATTCCTTAATTAAGGGATATTGGAGTCTCTGGGTTGAAGAACAACCACCGGACAACAAAGACCCGGCCCTAGACCATGAACCCCGAAGCCCTAAACCGCAAACCAAGCACGTGCTAAAGAGCTTCCCAGAGACCCTAATGCCCAATGCCCCTTAACTAGGGAATGTAGCTTAAATTATAATATGACGTCCTTTGTAGTTTAAGGTCTATTCCTTATCAAGGGGCACTATTTTAAACCCTGTTAAACCCTTATAAAAACCCTTGCTTGAAGGTCTCAGTATTGGAATTAGGGTAGGTTTTCTGTGCTGTTTTGGAGGCCCGTAAAATCGACTGCATAACTGCTTGTTCCTTTCAATTGGGATAAGCCCTAAGACCTAATCCCTAAACGTAAGGTTAGTAACATAGTTAATATAGAAGCTTAAATATCTACCAGTATTAACCCTTAGAGGTCCTTCTTATAGTGGTACTACAAAGGGGCTCCAAACCCTATTCTAACTATTAAGGCCCCTATGTCATAGAACCCTACTATAGATCCCTTATAGACCCCTTTAAGGAACCCTTTAAAGGAACCCCATCCTAAAGCCTAGTCTAATTATAAGGCCCCTACATTACACGAAGGCCTGGAGACCCAGAGCCCGAAAAACCCGAGACCCAAGGCAGCCCCACCTTCAATCAACAATCACCAGTCTATGGATCATGGGACTTAGTAGGTAGGTTATAGTTGGGATTATAAGTCCCCGAAGTGGGGTTATCCTAACTATGACCTACTTATAACCTTAGAGAGTGTAAGACATTACGGGCCCCATATTTTTCAGTTAAAACGCTGTTTTCTATGAGTTTTTATTACAAAAACTTACAATCGTCATGGTTTGCATAATATTGATTTTCAAGCTTANGAAGTCCTCTCCCAATCAGCATGGGATGTGCTTGTAACTACCTTTCATTGTGGAGTTCTCATGAAGACTATCCGATAAATCAATGCCACTTCAATCTTGTGGCTGTTCTTTATGTCCTACAGTATGTTCTTGCAGATAAATGTGATACAATTCGTCTACGAAGCCGTGCATGTCTCCACCCTTGAATGATGCATAAGACCGGTCAACCCATATAATTCTCGCATATCAACATAAAGAATNCTCCACCCTTGAATGATGCATAAGACCGGTCAACCCATATAATTCTCGCATATCAACATAAAGAATCGCCCTTTTTGCAGACCCCATCATGTACATGGTAGCATATGATTTTGGATATATAGACATCCAGCATATCTGTAGCACATGACAAGTTGAGTCTGGCATCATACAGGCAGGCTGCTCAAACAGTTCCCATCGTCTCCAGCTATATACATGCAGGCGACCAATTGGATCG
>BGNK01004224.1:59810-99644 GCA_003297005.1 Symbiodinium sp. clade A Y106
CCTCCCTCCCCTTAGTAGCAGTGTTCTCGCCCCTCAGGCCTAAACCAGCCAAGAAGTGAAACCAGCCAAGAAGTGGGTCGCGCCTCCTGCTCTATAGCCACGTCGACAGTTGAAACAAAACTTCTGGACATGTCATAACCATTGTTGTTTATGCACATGTATGGGTATACGTACATGTATCCTAGTTATGAATATGCACATGAGCATAACAACATCGCGTGTACGTCTGATGTTGGTTAAAATCTCAAACAAACGAAAAACATGAAAAACAGCAATGCTGTAAATATGGGGCCCGTAATGTCTTATTTTCTGTTAAAATAATTAAAATCGGCTGATTGTAATTATTTTCATTATTGACTTATTTACAATACTGTGGATCCAGGTTCCACAGCTACAGGAACCACCGATTTTAAATTGTTTTAAGTATTTTAATTATTGGGGCTGCGAAATAATTAAGATAAATAAAACATCTTCCCTTCTAGGTGACCTAGACCAAATTCACCCGATTTTAAATAATTAGAATAATTAGAATACTTAAACTAATTACATACTTAACATCGGCTGATTTTAATTATTGTAATTATTGGAGCCGCGAAATAATTTAGAATAATTAAAATCGGCTGTTTGTAATTATTATAATTATTTAAAATACTGTGGATCCTGGTTCCACAGCTACAGGAACCACCGATTTTAATTATTTTAAATATTTTAATTATTGGGGCTGCGAAATAATTAAGATAATTAAAATCTCTGTCCTTAGGCTCAGGCTAGATTCACAGTACTTTACATAATTAAAATAATTGAAATAATTCAAATTATTATATTCGGCTGATTTTAAATATTTTAATTATTGGGGCCGCAAAATACTTAAAATAATAAAACTCGGCTGATTTCAATTATTTTAGTTATGTAAAATACTGTAGATCCGGGTTCCACAGCTACAGGAACCACCGGTTTTAACTATTTTAATTATTGGGGCTGCGATATAATTAAAACAATAAAATAGTTCAAATATTTATATTATTTTAATTATTTTACCTTATTTTAATTCGGAAATAATGAAAATAATACAAATAACTAAATATCTAGGCCACAGAGGGCGTCAAATATACCCTAAAGGGGCCTCTCTCTCTCATATATATATATACATACATCTATACACCTATACACCTATGCACCTATACATCTGTACATCTATACATCTATACATATATACATATATACATATATACATATATACATATATACATATGCATATATACATATATACATATATACATATAATACATATAATACATATAATACATATAATACATATATACATATATACATTTATGCATATTGGCATATATACATTTTTTCATATTTATATATTTACGTACACATACACATAGGTTGGTTGGCCCCTCTGCATCCGATATCTTTCTTCCTTCACCCTGAGCAGGATCATGTCGCTTTTCCTGTGCTTTACAGCATCCTTGGGCCTCGTGGCCAGCATTCATCGTTCGACTGTATTCCATCGTCGGGAAGGTCTGCGAGCTTATTTTGCTTCTGCTGGAGTTTTTGTCCAAGGTTTCAGCGTAATGCGGCGGCCGTGTATTCCGTTCCGAACGCTGATATATGCCCTTTGTGCAGCTGTCCTCCTCGTGTCTCAGGCAGATAAACTGGAGGTTTGAACTGTTTGAATGGGTAATCAAATTCGTTTGAGAGGTGGAGGTGGTGCAAGCTCTCGCAGAGTTTAGTACCTGGGAGGACGGGATCCCGTAGAGCACTGCATGTCCGCCGACGCTCCGGCTGGATCCTTCTGCGGTAGAGCTGACAGATTTGCGAATCCCCGACGTCGCCCAGGGATTCGGTGCACGCTTTTGGCCGCCGAGAGCACCCCTTGCAAGCATGTGGCAGGTTTAGTCAGCTGATCTTAAACTCTGGGATTTTGTTATGGTGCAGCCGACCACGCTCCTGAGCTGCCGGAAGTGTATGATGCTTCCCACCCCACCTTCCCTACCACCTTTCCTAAGACTGCAGCTTCTGGCAGAAGTAGCGTTGGCCTTGCCAAGCCTCGCCGCATGATTCGTCCAGGAGGTTCCGTTTGCAACAGCAGACGAACAGAAGCTCGAGATGCAGCGACAACTTTTCAAGGCACGCGTGGTTTCTTACCTTGCTGATGTTTCTTTCTCGAAGCAATAGCCCAGAAGAGTGCCATGTCTAGGCATCGCAGCTGAAAGTCTTGTGAAATTGCTGGCTCCCCCGTGAAACTTGCCTGAAGCGGACCTCGAGGGAAAAACTGATAGGCGAGGAGGCTTGGGTATGCATTTGTCCAGTCAAGACCTGCAAAAAGAAGAGGAGGAAGACACAAAAAAAGAATGAGAGGCGCTGCCATTTTGGCTCAAGTCGTCCGCCGTGCGTCTCTTCCCCAAGGGGCGCGTCGGTTGGGAATCAACGAATGTGCAGTGGGGTGCGCAAGTTCCTTCTCACCCTGACCTGGCCCTGTGGGATAGTTCTTACATGCAAGCGGGGCATGTGGCACTCTGGACTTTGTACAACGAATGCGCTCGCAACTGGCCTGGCTGCACCGGAGCAACTAGCCTCCGCGCATGCTCGATTCGCTCTACGCACTAGAGTCCTGCGTGCAATTCGTCTGGCGATGCAGAGCAAATGAAATGTCGCAGCAGGGGGGGCTTGGCCTCAGCTGCCCCGGACAGCAAGGCGCTAAAAAGACATACAGACAGATCACAGACTGACAGAGACAGATATGGGCAGGGTAACAAGCGCAGTGACGGTATGTAGGACGCAAGTCTGCATGCACATAATGCGTGTTTCTCGTGCCAGGCATCCCATGCCTCCTTCGTCTCGATGCTGGATTATAACCAGTGCCCAATGGTACCAGCAGCAGATTCTCTCCGCGCATGGCGAAGTAGCAAGCTGGAAGAAGACTCTCTCCCGAGCTTCATGCGCGATTGGGCCAGGATTCTGCTGACATTCTCAGGCCAGAACTATCCACGAGTTCCTGCAATTTCATGCCCTGCATGCAACGGCGGCAATGCTGCCCCGGAGTGTTGAAACGTCTACTGTACCTGGTTTTCTGGTTCGGCTCACAGCGCAGAAATAGGAGCGAGGGCACCAAGTCCCTCGGCAAGTACTTTTGACGGAAGCAAATCTGCCCGAGAACAACGCACGGACAAATGCGAGACCCGCAGTGGCGATACAACCGAAGATTTAGGCGTCATTTCCGAGTCCTATGGCCGGATGGATGTCCTACCTCCCTGCGATCCCTTCAGCCTTCGGCCCTGGAATACTGCCCTTCGTCGGCACTTCAGGGGCGAAAATGCGAAGCCAGAGGCCTCCTAATGGAAACCCTAAGCTAAACTCTACAAACCCTACACCCAATCCCTGTTCCGAGGCATGCTTGTCCGACCTAGCCACCACCATCAATGGCGAGGCGAGACCCCATCATGTGATGGCGGCCAGCCTATTGGGGCCGGGAAGCAAGAATTAACACTATTAGGTTCCTGGCTCGTCTTAAGTGCATTTTCTTGATTACGAAGGCATCCGCTGCTGTACTCCATACTTGTGTGATTTGTTGTTAAAGTTGTGCACTTAGCGTGTTTTTTGAGTGCGGGGTGACGCAGTAGCAACTCCTTTTCGCAGGGCGACTGTCAAGCATTAGTTTTTTTGTTGATTTCTTTTTCAGCAGAGGCTATCTCACCGTCGGGCAACTCAACCTCTTCAACACTCGTCAGTACGTATACCCGAGATCATGTTAACCCTTCCGCCGATCTTGTTTTGAAAATCTTATGCTGCCCTTAGAGCATCAAAGGCATGTCTTCTGTGGCAGTGGGATTTCCTGGTGTTCTTCTCAAGCAATCCGAAGTTACCATCGGCTACTTGTTCATTTTTCATAATGATGTCTTCGGCTGATTTTCGATTTTCTCCATCCTGTCTACCTATCTGTCTACTCGTCTACCGATCTGCCTGTCCGTCGGATCGATCCAAGTGCAGCCAGGACGAGACCCCACTGCAGGAAGTGGCCCTGCGGCGGTTAAAGCGGCCACTGAGCCCAGCTTCCTTTCTGGCGCGGAAGGCCGGGTTTTGGTTTTGACTTAATCAGGCATCGCATCTCCTATGCAGATCTCCCTCTTCGGAGCTTGGACTTTTCCGGCTGACCAAAGCTTGCAACAGAAGCCGAGAGGGTGAGCCTCAAGCCTCCATCTCCTTTCTATGCAGGTGGCGCAGGAGGCCTGTTGCAACTACCCACCGGTCTTCAATGCTATGCGCTGGCACCGCTCCCCTCGATCACCGCGTGATGGTCGAGGCTATCACATCACATCACGAATTTTGTGTTCTATCGACTGCTTAGTCTGGCCGGCGCTGCAGTATCTAGGGCAAGATCTGCAAGCCACGAACGCACACGGGCGTGCCGATCGTTTCGGATGTTTTTTCGACTTGGCTGTCGAAGGCCTGGCTTTCGAGTCTACTCGGAGTCTTCCTAGGTGTGCTCTCCATTCCATCAGGCCGACGGCGCATTTCGTCGTCCGCATCGCGGACGACGGCTTACAGCCCTGAGAGGCACACGCCGCTTGAGCCAACTGTCAAACGACTGCTTGCTGCATTGCTGGCTGCAAGCAAATGGCCCCAGGTCGGCGGCTGCACCTTGGCAGAGCGAAAACTCGCAGCGATTTCTCAGTACAGCCGAAAAACGTGTATCCAGGCTTACAGCCTGCAGAGCCACAGCCACACGTGGCCTGGGCCATCCGAATCAAAGACATCCTGGCTGCCTCGTCTGGGCCCTGGGCCCTGGCAACCTCTCTCCCTTTGCCGATTCGCCGAGCGATGCCGCGCTCTGTTTGGAGGCCATTTCGAAGGTGCGTTCTGCTGGGACGGAGGGGCGGGGCCCGTGCTGGCGGGGCTTCAGAGCAAAACAGCAATGCTTAAAACAGCAGCTTCTGTCTGTGGAGGTCTCCATCGCGAAAGCAGCGGATCGCCAAGGCTAGCGGCCAGCAGCTTTGGACACCTGCCGAACGTTTTGGCGATGCCTTTCATCCAGGTCCAACCAGGCCCTCCAATCTTCGGAACTGCTCTCGCCAGCGGTTCTTCGAGGCGTGGGTGTGCTGCAGCCTGAGGTGCATTGCCTTGTTGGTGCTGGCAAGGGCGCTTGAGCAGCTACAAGATGAAAACCTCCAATTCTGCGCCGGTGCTGGCTGCTAAAGGCCCTGCCCCCACGTGGATCATCCCTGCATCTCTTGTATGAGCTTGACTCTTGACCTATCCACTGACATGCTTTCCGAAACCCATCTTATCAATCGACGTCCTGCACTGATGTGTTCCCACCGCATTCTGTGCTGGTGCAGCTTCGCCCCGCCGTGGCACCCGGACGCTGATGTCGCTGGTAGCAGATGGCAGGTGCACGCTGCCTTCTCTCCGTGGTATCGAGAGCTTGCAGCCGTCCAAGGAACGTTGTTCGGGCTTGCCAGGCAAACAAGCAGCAAGAAGGAGCACGATCGCGTTACCAAGTGCTGTTGTCTCAGTGGAAGCTGCAAGCGCAGGCACACAATGCTGTTCCGCCACACTTGAATAAATTCGCTAAAAGCTGCTTCGACAACTGGGAAGCGAGTTTCCACGTAAGGTCTACAAGGCATCGTGCGGCGCACAGCGGTGGCTCAGAAGGTCGCGATGGCTTTCTCGGAAGCTGCTGGAAGAGCTCGCGATGCAGGCCACCCGTACGAGTACCCGTGAATTCCCGCCACTTAAAGAAAGTTGATGGAAGCCGAGGACCGGAGATGGATGAGCCAGGCACACCATGAGCCCTGAGACCCGCAGGTGTGTCTCGATTGGAGACACATGTGCGACCATGGTTTGGCAGACGGGTTGAAAACCCGGGGGACAGGGACAGGGACAGGGCTGGCGAGGCTTCTACAACAGTGATTACTCGTGACTCTCTGTTCCAGGTAAGCCATTTCCCCGCCCAATAAGCGGCACCAACTTGCCTGAAGGGTGGCTAACGTTCCATGAGCTTGGCTGGAGTAGCTCCTTCGTCAACTTTGAGAGGGTGTCGGTAGCGGCCAGCAACACTTAGAGTATCTTATAGAGTACTGGCAGATGACTTCGTAGCGAACTTTGGCACCACATGGTTGTCTTCGGGGAGAAACACGGCCAGGTTCCAAGCATTCCTAAAGGAAGGCATTGGCGACCAAAGGCTGCAGCCGAATTTGATTCTCAGCAGATGCTGCAGTCAGTTTGACTCGGGACTTGCTGGAGAGCCTGCTCGAGGTGTTGGTACGGCGCCAGGATTTCGATTACATCCATGACATTCCCTTGATTTTCGTCGCTTGTTGCAGCTCTTGCCAGACATCCACGGCTGCAACTTCACATCATTGAAAGAGCAAAATGCGGATCCAGCGCAGTGCCAATTCGTGACATTGGAGAGCTTCAGCCGCAGTGGTCGACTCTCAGCTTTGCTGTGCTTCCCATGATTTGACACGTAGCTACGGCGCGGCCTGCTAAGCCTGTCTCCGGACAGAATGCCAGAGCCAAGCACACCGACCACTGTCAAGCCGCAGTTCTGCCTCAGGTGTCCGTGTTTGTACCTTTCCGTGGCTCCCGAATTAGGAGGCTACTGGGTAAATGCAAGACAGCTCCCATTTTCCAGGCCGTGGTAGAGGCACCACGAGTCCAATCATGGATCTCCTGTTTATGTGGCCAAGTCCAGGAGATGATTCTGAAGTCCAGGGGCCTAGAGCATGCTCTTTCCTATCACAAGCGTCTAGAGTCTAGAGTGTGACTGCCCCTGGATTTTGCTACCGTCAAGCCCTGAAGGGGCACTTGAATGCAGATCCATGGAGAGCAAGAATGCTGGTTGAGTGGCAGGCGCGCGGTGCGTGCGATGCGCCTAGCTGGCCTGCTCTGTCAGGTGTACGCTGGAGAAGAGAGTCTTGCCAGTTGTGGTGGCGCAGGACTCTTCGTCCTCGTCCCAGTCATCCGAGTCAGCCATCTGGGCCATCAGTCATTAGCATCACAGCAGTAGCAAACTTCAATGGTCAATGGTCATACCATCAAAAACAGCCTTGTGATCATCACCTAGAACCACCACGACCAGCACCATCACGACCACCACCACCAGCACCGCCACCACCACCACCACCGCCACCAACAATACCGCCACCACCAACAACCAACACCGTCAGCACCAGCACCACCACCGCCACCACCCGCACCACCCGTCGCCACTATCGACATGGACGACAACAACAACAACTTGTTTTTTCGGTGGCGGACTTTTCGTGCTGCAAAAGGTCCAAGCCCAGTCGGCCGGAGGACGTCTTCTGCTTGAGAAACCTCGGGAACAGCAGAGGCAGCAACAACAACACGGTAGCACGTGCGTCTGCCGCTGCGCGGGGTGTCGTTTATTTTTAGGAGGTTTTTTGGTCGAAAGCTTGGAAGCCCTGTGTTGTGTGTGGTATTCGTCAACAACACGATGTTTCGGTGTTTTCGTTTTCCATTGTTTTTTGTTAGTGTTTGTTGGTAACGTTTTTGCGAAATTGTCGCAAATACCATGCTTTTCGTCTTTGCGTTTTGTTGAGTTTTAGGGTCAGTTGCGAAGTTTCCGCCTGGAAAGCCTCAAAAACTCGAGGTTCTTGCATGGTTGACGTTTCAAGAGTGAAGCAACAAGACGCGGCAAAAAGGGCTTCACGGAGCAACCGGCAGCGTTCGAGAAGTAACGCAACAGAAGAAACAGAAGACACACGCCTACAATGGACCCTAAACCCTCAGGGCTGCAACCTTAAGNGACACAAGCCGCATTCGCATGGACGTCATCACCCCCCCAGAGCTGAAAGACAAATGCAAGTCTAAGCTGGCATGTGCAAAAAGTCGAGAGTCGGCAAAAACACCGTAAAAACCGATGCGAAATGCGACACACACAGGAAGCAACAAAAGAAACAGAAGACACAAGTCGCATTCGCATGGACATCATCACCCCCGCTTCCCCCCCCCCTGAGATGTAACCTGGGCGTATGTAACCTGGGTGTGTATCCCCTCGCAAAGCGTACAGGAACACAGGCAACACAGGAGTCTATTTTTATTACAGGCGCACAGCTGTAGATCGTACTCTGCTAGAACCTTGAGCAACAGGCATGGATACATGCAAGTGATACGTGAAACAGACAGGCACCTGGATGTGTAACATTCAGTGTTTCAACCAGGCACAAATNTGTAGATCGTACTCTGCTAGAACCTTGAGCAACAGGCATGGATACATGCAAGTGATACGTGAAACAGACAGGCACCTGGATGTGTAACATTCAGTGTTTCAACCAGGCACAAATTTAAACACGTAGAGCTGCATGGCCGTGAAGTCTGCATTCTACTTGCCTGTTATTGCCCAGTTTTGAACCAGCTGATTTGAGCAGCGCAGGCACAAATTTAAAAAGAGACCAACAACTCTTCAACATGAATGCACATGCACTAAATTGCACTGACAGCTCACACATGCAGCAAGCAGCGCACGACTCACAACCGCTCCTGCGTGAACATGACATGTTGCACTGAACCTAAGACCGCGCACTCCTTGCGGAGTCAGGCGTTCAGAAAGGCTTTGTGCTCAATCATAGCTCGAAATGGAGGATGTGAATCAATTTCCTTTAACCACCCAGTTTGAACAGAATTAAGGAGGTTCCTAGGACTCTAGGATTAGCACTACGTTTGGTGAGGCAACCAGATAAGCAATGTTCGGTTCGAACGTGAGAAAGATCAGCAATAGCTCCTTAACAAGCTTCCTTCCTCAGCATTTGAATCATGTGAATGGTTTCCTGTTGTTCAGGTGAGTGGGTAGTGGAAGCAGTGGACACGAGGTTGTTTGCATCGGTTCTCATGTGGATCTCAGCATCCATTCCACTGATGTCCTTCCACAATCCTCGAAGCATCTGACAGGTACCAAAACACTTCATCAAAGCATGCAGTTCGGCAACCGTAGTACTAAGGGTCGTTCGTTTAATCTTAGTTGGATTCCAAGAACACCAAAGAGCCTCTGGTGTCCCTTCGATTCTTGACCTTTTCGTCAGCAATAAAGATAGTCATCGCTCTATGAGATGACTTATCGCTGTTATTGCGGAATGCTGCGTCAAGGATTCCTAGAATTCTGGGAGTTCCCTTCACTGGCCATACCCGCAGCTCCACCTCTTCACTGCGAATTTGTCGACACAACTTGCTCAACTCCTTGCAATGGCCAACGGTGGGAGCCGCAGATGCTGAAGCCAATCGTGAAAAATCGTGAAAACTGGCAGCTGGTAGCACGCCTGAAGTTGAGTTCGTGACTGCAACCAGTTGATGCTACCCAACAAGGATCGATAGGAGGTGTGGAGAGATTTGTCACGCACACATCAGTATCCTTCAAGTGCTTTGGAATCACGATCTCTTCCAACTCAGATACACACAGCTTTTGATCGATCGAGATGTACTTCTTGTTACCCTGTGCATCAAGGACCCAACGCACACGCTGTCCCGTGAACGTCAAGTCGATCTTGTCCTCGTGACCAACAGTGAAATGTTCCTTAATTTTCTTGAGGAACCAAGTAAGGAACGCAGGAGTTCCACTGATGATAAGATCATCAATGTGAAGACTCATCACTCCAACTGTTTTACGGCCTTGCTCGGACTCCCATGCACAGGATCGACAAAGTGTTCGAGCAATTGATCGACCAACTCTGGAGATAACTCCGACAAGCTCTCGATTTTGTAAGATGCCTTCTCAGGCAGGAATAAGGACACCAGGACTTCAGCCTCCTCTTCAAGGAAGCAGGATTTGTTGTTGTGCCTCAGGTCATGAGCACGCTCAACGACCCACCAGGTGCCCTTCCTCAAGATCATCGAGACACGGTAAGGATAGTCTTTTATCTTGTAGATCGGTTCAGGACTACGGAGGGTTTTGGCTCTGTGAGAAACGAGGGCATGCCCGTTCTCGTAAGGAAACCAGCCCCTCTTCTTACACGCGACACTGCCCAAGAATCCAAGGAGTTTCGAGTCGGTAGCAGGTCTCCAAGCATAGTCGACCATCTTCTTGGTAGAATCGGTGTTGAAACATTGTGCGATATCCGGACAAGAAAGATAAGATCTCTCCTCCGCACGGTCGGAGGAAACACGACTTCCTTCATCATATGCGTAGCATGACATTGCATGAAGGGCGAGCTCCTTAACATAATCAGGTTCCACCTCCTGAGAGGTGCTTCCTGAACCAGGTTCCTTCTCCTGAGAGAAGCTTCCTGGTGCCAAGTAGCTTTTGCCCTTTTTGCCTTCGATGCCGTCGTAGGCGACAACATAAGTGCATCGGTCAGCTCGTGTTGGTTCCATGCCAACAGAACGGAGGAACTTGTCCAAACGGTTCCACCACCTGCGCGGTGCATCGTTCAGACCATAGACCGGACGAAGGCACAACCCAACCATCCAAGTCGGAAGGCCGATGTCCGGAGGCAACTGAACTACAACCATGCGAGATGACAGATTGTAGTGTTCCCCCTGAAGGAGGGGAGTTTTGAGATCAAGATGAAAAAGGTCCCAAAAATTGTTCACCGCGCACTGCGCGACCAAACGGAAACCATACCGAGTCGCCGTTGGACTGTCCGTTTGCTGGTCCCAGGCAAACTTGTCCTGAAAACCTCGACAGACCCAACGGGCTTTGAACTTGGAAAAGTAACCGTTCTTGTCAACCTTCACGGTAAGGACCCAACGTCCGGTGAGAAAATTAACATCGCGAGTAAGCTTACGGCGGTCTGTGAGCCGGATGGCGTCATTTTGAACTCTTCCAATTTGGCAGCACGACTTTCCTTCGCGTACTTGCACTGCGGCACCTGAGCGCCGCTTCCGGGAGGCTGCGATGGAGGATCACCACCAGTGTCAACTCGATAGGATCATCATCAAGATCCGGCTCCGGTTGCTGAGCTTGAGGTGGAGGCATATCCTCATCGTCCACCGGCATGTCGCCATGTGGATCCTCATAACCTGGATGGTCCACTTCTTCCCCCACAGCTGGTGGCTGTGGCGGCGTATCCGGAGCAGGTGCTGGTTGATCCGTGAAATCCAATCCAACATCTGTCCCCCGGCGAGCAATCGGACCTTTCGATTGATTCCAGAAAACAATCATGGACCAACTGCCTGCTTGCATATCCTGGAGACAAGGAAGGAGCTGAAAAACACATGATCATGGTCACCTTTCGGCCACAAAATCACTACGGCATCAGGATGACGATGAATCAACGGCAAAGTTTTACCGTAGGTCCCCCTGTAGACATTGCGATACTCAAATTCCAAGTAAGGAAGCGTAAGGCGTAAGGACTCTGACTCCTTTAAGCATGGGCCGCAGAGCGGCAGCATCAGGAGACGTGGTCGTATGAACTTCCAACCCAGTACCAGGAAGAAGGTGGTCAATGTATGTCAGGGTTTGAACCAAAGACGATGTCACAAATCGCTGTGGAGCGACAAACTGAAGGGAATCCGGAAGCTTGCCTTGGGCGCTATTCGACAGCATCGAATACTCATCCGCTGAAGGAAGAACTGGCAGTGCCTCGGAGTTCCTCTCTGATCGCAAACACAACGCACACAAAGCTCCATCATCAAAGTTCATCAAAGTCCTCAAAGATATCTTCACACAGATAGGACTGTCTTTGATCAGATCGGTTATCACCAACAAGACATTGGGACAACAGCACAGCGAACCTTGGATCAAACGTCTTTTCTGAATCATAGCCTTCGTCGAGCGATTCAAGACGATTCAGTGATCCTTCAGGAAGGTTCGTGAGGAAGGAAACCTCACCATGCTGTTGTTCCCCCCTGTTCTTGAAGGTCGCAAGGGTCATGCTGTTCCTCCACTTCAGAGAGCAGCAACACTGACACAACCAAAACCCAGAATGAGCAGGGTACATGATGGTAACAACATGTCCTCTGTCATCCTGCCAGCGACAAACTTCAGCACAGAGATGCCAAAAGGCACGTTGTGCTTTCCGTGGGCACTGGACAGCAATGATAGGGTGAATAATGATGTGATTCGGCTCAGCTGCTAAGATCACCTGCCACGCAGATTCGATAGAAGATTGAATCTTCTTGGCAGTCCATTCGCCAAAATCAACAGGTTCACTCGCCGCAAGACCAGAATGAACGGTGCAAGCCGAGTCCTGTGAGGTGAGGCGAGATCTCAACGAAGTCGCTCTTACCTGAAGTGAGAGAATGATAACAGATCTCATGTTCATAGCAATAGCCTGAGATAGCACGGTCCAAAATCTTGTCTCCAAGATGTTCGAGTGCCTCATCCTGAGATGAGATTCTCGTACCATCTGCACCTACCTCTGGATGTTCAAAGCTTCGTGAATCATCAGACTTCAGAGGAATAGCCACATCATGCCATGGATCACCGTCGCGTCTCACCTTCGACAATTGACTCGAAGCACAGCGCGATGGACCTCGACCAACACCATAGCACCTTCCTGCGACACAACAATTCCTCTGACCCATACGCCTTCAGACTTCTTCTTAGACTCATCCTTGTGCCAAACAAACACACGATCTAGGGACCGTCAGATGGCATGGCCCGTCGAGCAAGATCCTTTCTGGGATCAAGTGATTGTCGAGCCTCCTGATGAGCCCTCATGGCAATACGCTGCAAATCCAAAGTGGTACGGTCCTCATCCGAGGGATTAGCTGAGAGCTGTTCCGGAGTACTTGTCTCCACATCAAACAGATCAGGTGGTCTTCTTCCGGTAGCTATCTCCAGAGGAGAATAGCCAGAAACCGTCAACTGACAATTCTTGCCCACGCCACCTTCTTCACTGCTTGACGAACAGTGACTTTCTCCGCGTAACCCTCATCAGCCAAGGCCTTTGCCATGATCGACCATGTTCGTTTGAACAATCGAACTGCGGTCTCAGCACGATTCGGCCAAGGAGTACGAGGTCCACAAGGACAAGGAGTAATCCCATGGAACTTATAATACGCCATGAATTGATCGGTGAAAAATGCTTGGTCTCCGACAGTTCCCTTTGGAACACAATAGTTCTCTTCAGTCCATCGACGAAAAGCTCCCAGACTCTCCGGCGCTTCCAGACTAGTAAGGGCCGTAGCCCACAGGAGATTCGACGCACCGTCAATGATAACCAAGGCAAGGTATGCCTTGTTACCAAGCTTGATTTCTTCGTGATCAACAAAAATCAGGTCTCCGAATGATGATGCTCGCAACCCTGCGATTCTGGCTCGCGGAGGCGTTGGCACTGAGGTGCTACAAACACGACAGCCCTTGACTATGCGGTCGTACTTGTCGTAGATCTCTCCTGGCAGCCCAAGCACGCTGGTCCTTCGTCGAAACTGAGCTGAACTCATGCGGTAACGCTTCACATGCAACTTGTACAACTCAACGTCGTTGTTCAACTTGTCTAACATGCGTTGATACCTCTTGGCCAGGCAATGGAAGCGCAATCCTCCTAGGTGCTAGCGATGAGCTCTCTGGTGCTCTTCGTGGAACCTCTTCCGTATCTCCTGGAAGAGAGGGATCGATGTCTTGAAGATCCGGGTCATCCTCAGGAGCTACAGGAGGAGCTGCTACCTTCCCTTGGTGTGAACTCTCCTTCTAACCGGTGCCTCTCCTTGTGGAGAGCTTCCGGCTGCTCCTGTTCTCTTTGAGCTGTCTTCAGGCTTACCTTTGCTAATGAGATCCTCTGGTGATCCCTTCTTGCCTCTGGCAGGATCACAAACCGTGTCACAAACCTTAGGAGGTACCGAGGTCCTACTCTCGATACCACCAGCAAGTATCCTGAAGATAGTCACTTAGTTCTACTCTTCCAAGACTCAGCAGACTTGGCCGTAGGAAGCTCACCGGAACGCCAATCATCTTCCTTGACAACACTCTTGCCGTTGTGGAATTCCATGATCGTCTTGCGCTTGGTGTCCAGGAACTCCAGTGGAATTGGCGTGAGTCCTTCCTTGGGCTCGTACCTCGCCTTCCTCATCTGCTTGTGAACGCGAATCAACTCCATGTTGGCTTCATCGATAGCCCACTCATCATCCGTTGCAAAAACAAGTTTCTCGGGTACCTCTTCCTGAGAAGAGCTTCCCTGGGTCTTCTGATGGAGCCCATACTCGTAATGCGTGAAGTAAGTGAGGAAGCTCGACTTATTCTTGTGCTTGTCGAAACGAAAGTTCCACATAAGACGACTGAGATCAAGGTGCAACCTTGAGCTTCACATCCCAAATACCCAGTACAGGACTGCTAAGCAATGCCTTGTCAGGATGGAGTTCAAACTGGAACCTGAGATTGCGCATCTGTGGCAAGGACATCAGAATGGGAACATGACCTTGCTCGACGATGTCAAACTCGGTGGACTGAACAACATACTCCCGGTCGTGCACGCACACAACCAGCTTCTGATTGCACTTGGTCGACTCGGAGTTCGCAAAGGTGAACTGAGATGTGGTCTCAGCGATGTAATACCAGATCCCACAATCGGAATTCTGGTCGCAGAACTTCATAAGGTCCTGCGCCGTCACTCGCGAAGCCATCGCCCTTGTGCATGCCAAGTCCAACACCATTGAAGTTGGCGTGAGGGGCTGAGCGATGAAGGAGGTCTGCTCGGTAGTGGCCATGAAGGAAAAGTTCAAAGGGTTCATGTAGTCAACGTAGAATGTTGTAGCAGTTGTAGTACCGCTCTGGGCAGCATCTGCAAGCTGGGCTGTTCCACCCTTGAAGCCGGACTTCCCGTCCTTTCCATCCTTTCCAGACTTGCCTTTTCCTTTGCCCTTCTCACCTTTCTTTCCTTTTCCTTTGGCTGCGTAAGCTTCCTCGGACTCGTACCAGGACCAGTCATCCCATGATTGATCTTGCCATTGACTGTCCTGCCATTGTCCTTCGGCTTGCCAAGCGTCTGTCTGATCATGGGCAAGATTCGACCTGCCTTTCCTCTTCTTGAAGAAGCGTCTTTTTCGGGTCCTTTTCCGCCCTTGCCTTTTCCTTTTCGGAGGCCTCCTTTGAATCCTCTCTTCATCTTTCTTCCTTGAAAACGCCTCTGAAACCATGTGTAGTTTTCCTCGTCGTAGACCCAGAAGGCATCTTCATCTGCTTCAAGAAAACCTTCTGCGCCATCCTCTTCATCCTCGACCCAATATCCTTCGTGATTGTCCAGGTAGCCTTCGTCGATCACTAGGAATGTCTTCCTGCCACCATGACCGGAAGGAGCGAGGAGAGGATTGTCGACGGAAGTCTTGGTGGTGCGAAAGATCTCAAGGTAAACTTCCCGACTGTAGTCAGCAAGCACACGGTTCCGATGAGCCATCAACGATGTCAATACCTGTCGCTGATCCTGCGTGAGGTCGGACAGAGAGACAAAGATGAGTGCAACGAGGTTGGCTGTAATCGGAATGGTCTGCGCATGCTGATCTCTGACCCGATCATTGCCTCGTTCCATCGCCGCTTCGGGAGTGAGGCCTCCACATTGTTCGGGTCCGTGATTGGAAGATAAGTATCATTCCAGATTCCAGGCTTCTTGCATCCTCTGAACCGATAGCTGGAATCTGGTAATCCAACGAAGCATGTCTCCATTACCGCGGTGCAGATTCATGAACTGCTGGAAGCGGTAGAGGAACACGTTGGCCGCACCCTTCACGAGAGGGGCCGCAGGAAACTCTTGAAGTACTTAACTCCGTTTTTCGGGTCCTTCAGACGCTCTCGATCAAGAAGCCGTTTGTGGATTGCTGCTTCACCTTCTAGACGGTTTCGCAGAGCTGGTCCTCTCTTTTGATTGTCCAACCCCGTGACATCGCACCAATCATCGATCGCATCCTCATAGGCGAACCAGCTACTTCGCCCATCATAAGACGGAGGTACTTTTGTGGTCACCTGCTGAAAGGCTGAGAGACGGTGCAACTCGTTCAAATGTCGGTGATTCATCGCAAAGGATTCATTACCTTGTTGGAGGTAAGCATCATCTCCTTCGCCATGCTCAAACGGCGCAGCAGGGTGGCTAGCCATTGCGCTATCCTTGGATCGAGCCCCGGGAGATTCTTCTTCCGGTTATCTCCACCAGAGCGAAGTGTGCCGGAAAAGTTCCGGTAACTTTCACCTGTGTGAAGCACACCGGGGATCCGGTCGCCTCCACCAGAATGGAGCGTACCAACGGGTATCTCCACCAATGTGAAGCTTCCCGTTTCCCGGGAGCTCCGCTACCACGTTGAGATGTAACCTGGGCGTGTATCCCCTCGCAAAGCGTACAGGAACACAGGCAACACAGGAGTCTCTTTTTACTACAGGCGCACAGCTGTAGATCGTACTGAGCTAGAACCTTGAGCAACAGGCATGGATACATGAAAGTGATACGTGAAACAGACAGGCACCTGGATGTGCAACATTCAATGTTTCAACCCACCCCCGCAGAAAGTCGAGAGTCGGCAAAAGTGCTGTAAAAACCGATGCGAAATGGAGAGCTGAGCATGTTTTTGTACAGTGCAGCCCGCCGGCTGTTGCATTTTTTGCTAGAAAACACCGCAAAAACCGATGCGAAAACAAAACGCAAGTTCAATTTCGGGCGAGCAAAGTGCCAAAACTCGAGTTTCAGCACATGCCAGCAAAGAAATCGCACCACCCCGCGCGGCGGNAAACGCAAGTTCAATTTCGGGCGAGCAAAGTGCCAAAACTCGAGTTTCAGCACATGCCAGCAAAGAAATCGCACCACCCCGCGCGGCGGCAGACGCACGTGCTGCCAACAACAACAACAGTGTGTGGTCTTCTGTTGCCTACAATGCTCCCAAGCCAACCATAACCGCTCAAGGTGGAGCTCCGACCAAAACCAAACGCAGTTTCCTAGCGTTGCTGAATGCATTCGGCCCCATACCGTCCCACCCGAACCTTAAGAACATACTCTTGACTACCTTCCGTAAACCAGTGTTCGATACAGACACACCCGAACATGCTGTAAATGGCTACCTGGAATCCGAACCCTGCCGAAACGTGTTTGTCGTTGCGTGGACGACCCATCCACAGCTCTGCCGTTTTCTGCTGCCCAGCACGTGACCTGAACGAAAGCCATGCAGCTTTTGGGCCATTGGGTTTGTTTTAGAACCGCAGAACGATTGAAGTACAAATCGAAAACACATTGAATTGGGGATTTCAGATCATGAACGTGTAAGGGAGCCAAAGCCTTGAATATGCATGTTTGGAAACTACCGGAGCCCATGGCTTAAACTGTCGTTGGCTTTTGATTGCTGCATCCTGGAATGTTTGCTCTCAAGCCGCAGCAAATGAGTCACTAGCCTTTGCGTGTGGTAGCTAGACCATCCACACGAGCATCGAGCGATGTGTTCGGAGCTACAAAACTGGCATTGAGTTCCTGAAGGTATTTAGGGGTGTCTAGGGCTCGCAGAACGAGTTTGGGTTTGGTCGGAGATCCGTATCTCAGTTTGAGTGAGTAGCGTTCTGGACCGCGTTCCTGGAAGCTACTTTACAGCAGTTTTGGATGCAACGTCATCCGACATCGGATCGCACGCATCCAAATTTGTTGTCAAGCCGGGCGGGGCACTGGCTTCTATGGTTAAGGTGGAGGCCTTTGGCTGCTTTGCGCCGCATTGGACGGGCACGTGGAATCAACGGTAGGTCAAGGCCAAGCTTATTGCTTCCTCGTTTCTCAAATAAACGAGACTGATCACTTCCTTTGGTGCATCAACGTACCGTTTCGTCCATGTCGGAAGGGTGGAGGTGGAGAATTACGCACATCCTCCATTTAAAGAGTCAATCTGACAGTGCAAGAAGCACAAACCATGACTTTGGAAAGGGAGCACTTGTGTTGAGTGCTTGCCTGCAGGGTTGAGGGTTGTGCGTGCCCCAACCCCTTGTCCCTGGACCCGACCCGAACCATCATTTTTTTCTTCTGATAAATTTCCTTCTGGCATGTTCACGGATGCAGGAATTCTGCCAGCCATTGGACCTTCCGGGTCAGAGCAGCCGAAAGCGTGCGCAGGTCCCTGCGGAATGCACGGGCTCAACAGATTTCGTGAGTGTGCAGTGTACGACAGTGTATGGCCACAAACGGTACCATCCGTGGGAGGCGTGCCAAAAATCTGGCAAGGCCCTCTCGCTATGGAGTTCTCCTCGGGCCTGCCGCTGAAAGCTTTCTCGTTTGTCTTCTGCTTTTCCTACCGCGAAGCAATGCGCAGCAGCTGCCATGCAAATGTTGAGCAAGGAAACGGACGAGCTGTAGTCTTGCCGGCATGGAATGCTCGGCACATCATGCCCCAACGTCAGTTTGATCTCCCTGCCAGTTGTCGTTGTTGGTCCGCTACCTTCGATGCCGTACTCTCTTTGCCCCACCCTTGGTGGCTGTAACGTGGGTGACTCCCCGAGTTTGCAGCGAACTGAGGTTGGAATGGGCTATGCTCTCTTGGATCGTCTGTTTGCCTGGAGCTTCTGAGAGACTGAAGGGGAACTTGTTGTTCCGAAGCGACGAAAGGCTGGGGGTGCTCCTGGCCGTCTACATGTCCATCCGGCCAAAACTGCTGAGCCAGGGCCCTGCAGCACACAAAGAGGCATACGGACTTCGCTGCACCACTTGGCCTCGTGGAAGATTGTGGACGGGGCATTGGGGCAGGTCCTGGGCTGTGTTTGTCTCAGCGTGGCTGCCATCATCTGGAAGGAGACGCGATAGAGCTTTCGTAGTCAAATTCCCTCGAGTGGACACTGGAAGGTCGTCGTTGGCGTGGAGGAGTCTCGACTTCTAGGAGTGCAGACATTGGAACCAGCTGCGCTTCTGCTTTGCAGTCGATTCTCTCGCTTTCTCTCGCCCATCGTAAACACCCAAGGCTCTTCAGAACTCCGTGCAGGAGCAGTGGCCTCGTGAAATCCGGAGCTCTGCTCCTCCGTACGCTGACAGGCGCTGGGGATGCATCCTTCTTTTAGATTCGCGATACACCTTGCTGGGTTGCCATGGTGTGCTGATGATGAATGATGATGATTATGATGATGATGGCGATAAAGACGACGATGACGTTGATGATGTGACAGCTGATGCCGATCAGTGTCATGAGCCCGCTCTTCATCAGCAGCCTTGTTCCGTGCCCCGTGAGATTGGTGCTTGATGTGTTGCCCAGCCAGGATCGACGGTGTCGTTCAATCGAAGCCGTGGTCCATGGATGTCCATGGAACAGTCTCTCCCCGTTTCACGCAGTTGTCCCGGCTCCCGGTGGGTGGGTTTGCAAGCTTCGTTCATGAGAAGCTAGAACCGAGGAGATGAAAACTCAACCCTTCCGGGAAGCGGTGATGTGTCTCTCAGGGTTTATTTTCCCAGCATCTCCTCCCTAAAAACCTGAGCATCGAGCAACCTGCAGCGTCTGCTTGTGACACATCCACGTTAGCCTACGTAGGCCCGTCTTTTTTCCTAGGTCGCCATAGGTTGGCTTGGCCTTGTCGGCCCCAGGTCGCTTAGTAGCGATGTGCAGGATGATATGGCATAGGAAGTCATAAAGGAGTTCTGTTTCGGTGCTTTGGGTCGAGCCTGGCCTCGGAGCACAGAGCCAAATACGTACAGCATTTCTCGCTTACAACACCACCAAGTCACCACGTGAGGTTCACAGCCTTTCACTTCACGGCACCAGCAACAGTGTCCTTCAGGCCTTCATTGCCCCAAAGGACCCTACATCGACCCAGCAGCTAGCAGCTAGCAGCCCTTATTCTGCAGAGCACACGGTGCTGCATGGCATTGGGGAGTCTGGCATCTACAGCTTGGTGCTTGGATGTTTTCCAAGCTTTAGACGTTAGACGTAGGCACATCGCCTCCTCAAAGCCGAGGGCTTCGGCTTCCATCGCCGGGCGAGCAGCCAAAGCCTCACGCTGTCTGGGCGCAGCCAGGCGTGCCAAAGAAACCAGAAACATTGAATGCAAGTCCCAGGATCACACCAAGACAGAGAAAGACACATGGCCCGAGCAGGCGACGGCCAGCCGCAAGGGTGTCTCCAGAGGCACACGCTTGCGTTCTCGGTGGGCAGTGGCCTTTCAGGTTGGATGGTCTTCCCTGGCTGTCCCACCAATAGCTTTAGGGGTATGAGATCGTCACATGCAGCATGATACAAACAGAAGCTGCAAGCTTCTGGCCAGCAACGGCTTGCCAGGTATCGCCATCGCACGAGCACCTTGCTCTGGCACTCAGAAGCAACAAAGATCAGACAGAGCCCCGGCCGTCCCGGTCAGCTCTTCCTCAGGCCCCTCACGAGGATCCGGTACAGCGCTGGGATGGGCACATCGCTTACAGGGTGGCAAACTGCCTGTGTTGGCTTAGCGCTGTTGAAACAGGTAAGGCATTGCCGGCGCACAGCTTCAGCGAAAACTGTAGAAACCGAAAACTGGGAAAGTATTTTTCGTTTTTCGGCCGGCCGGCGCGAGTAAAAGGTTAGAATTGTACGAACAAACCAGCCACCGTGCATTTCCCGTGGCGTGGAAAAATTGAAAAACTGCTAGAATGTAATGTGTGATCTGCCGCAGCCGGACGTAAAACTGTAAACACGAGAAAACGTCAAATCGCAAAAGCAGACCATCGCGCAGAAAAGCAAACGGTTGCAACCGCGGAACGGTGTAAAAAATGACACGGGACGAAAAAGGTAAATTGTAAAAACAAAGAGAAAAAGTTGACAAGTGCGAAAACAGGCCACCGCGCGAAAAAGGCAACAGAGCAATACACGCGACAAAGCTCTAAGCATCAAAACCCGCCTGCGAGCGAGCACGGCAAATTTCCAAAGACAAAAACCAGAGTAAATCTGTAATGTCACTCCATCGATAAGCCCAAAGCCGAACAGGGTAGAAAGCTAAACACAGACCCAGCATGACACCTGTGATCGTGAAGCACTGGCCGGCGCTCACTGCAAGCACAGCTGCGGCGTTGGTTCTAAAGGTTCGATGGGGCTCAACCAAAATCCTAGATTGTGCAAACTTTGACAAAACCGTTCAACCCTCTCCCATAACCGTAACACAAGAGAAGAACGGATTAGAGCATGGCCGTCATCATGGTTGGGCCACGGATACTCTCTTCTCAGACCATGCTCTCTTCTCAGAACGGATGAGACCATGGACTTCATCATGCTTGCCAGAGGTGATTACACCATGAACCCCACCATGGTTGGGCCATGGATGCTCTCTTCTCAGAACATGGACTTCATCATGGTGGAGCCACGGATGCTTTCTTCTTGCAAGAATGTTATCCCTGCCCTTTGTACACACTTGCAGGACAGTTGCACACCGAAGCCCTTTTGGCAGAAGAGAGGAAAAGATTGCATGGTAGCGGAGCTGCCTGCCCAAACTCCATTCCTTTGGGTCTTGGTAAGGGGCACAGCTCCAGGGCTGGGACCCAGAGCCATTGAAACCATTAAGGCATCCCGAGCCATAATCCTTTTTCTGGCCTGCAGCTGCAGTTCGC
Organism: Symbiodinium sp. clade A Y106; assembly: GCA_003297005.1. Lineage (NCBI taxonomy): Eukaryota > Dinophyceae > Suessiales > Symbiodiniaceae > Symbiodinium > Symbiodinium sp. clade A. Next base: position 81,230 of record BGNK01004224.1, read on the forward strand.
TCTGCCTGCAGAGTTCTTTTTCTTGCGTAAGTCCTCAGCGAGAGGCGGCACCGGAATTGCCCGTTGGTGGGCTGGGCTTTGGGAGCAGTTTTGTGGATCAGTGCGTGAGAGACTGGTCTGGGAGTTTTTATCAGTGCCTGTGGGCCGACAGCGGAGGTGAGCCCTTGGTGGATTCGTGCTGGCAGTGGTTGCATTGCTGGAAGTGGGAAGAGAAAGGAGGGATGAGTGGAGCAACGACGCCGCCGGCTCAACCGGCACAGCGGTCCCAGCCGGTGGGGCAGCAGCCTGGCGCAAGTGGATCAAGTGGTGAAGGCTAGGCTGGGCCAGGCCTTGAACTCAGTTTGGCCGGGTTATGCAAGCAACCGAGCGGGCTGCTGTGGCTGCGGAGGCCCAGGCTTCTATTGTGAAGCAAGATGGCCTTAGCAAAGTCATGAAGGTGGACACCTGCAAACCGGGAACAAGAGACGAGGAGCTGAAGACATGGCGGGAGTGGCAGCTCCAGTTCTTGACCTGGGTTGCCGCCCATGATGTGAAGTTCTCGGAGGACTGGACGTGCCCGAGGACCATGCCTTGATGGATGCTGCTAAGGTGCAACGGTTGCAAAAGCTGTACGGGATTTTGGTTTCGTTGCTGCGTGGCCGGCCGCTCCTCTTGGTGAAGCAGATGGAGAAGGAGCGCGGAGGCTTGGATGCGATGAGGATCCTTCGGAAGATGGATCCCCGTGAGCGAGCAAGGTCCCTGGCGATCATGCGCCAGCTTGCAAGCTGGTCCTTTAAGGAGGGTGACCTCCACAGCCAGCTCATCCAGTTTGAGGAGGCGGTCGCGAGCTACGAGACGGCGAGCAACAAGATCTACCCCGAAGACCTCGTTATAACAAGCATAGTCTGTGGATGGAAAGAGCCTTTGAGATCCCAGGTGCGGCTTAGGATGACAGCGAAAACCACTCATCAAGAGATACATGCCTGGATCCTCCAATACGAGGCGTCAACACCCCGTGGGCCTCAAGTTTGGCCGTTCGCTCCAGAGGTGGAGGGCCGCAGCCGATGGAGGTGGACCAGCATATGGGCCAAAGGGAAAGGACGGCAAGGGGCAAGAAGGGCGACAAAGGCGGTGGAGCCAAAGCAGGGAAGTATGGGAAGCAAGGGCAATGGAGCCAGCCTGGACAATGGGGCCAGCAGGGCAACTGGTGGAATGATTCAGGGAAGAGGAAATCAGTAAGGCGGCCAGGGAAAGAGCAAAGGCAAAGGCCAGTGCCGCACCTGTGGCCAGACTGGCCACTGGAAGTGGGAGTGCCCTTTCAAGCAGAAAGGCAAGGGCGTGAATCAAGTTGATGCGTCGTCCTCGGCAGCTTCTACGGCCCCGTCGATTCCAGTGCCACCACGGCACCGTCTTCGGCAAGTGCATTGAACAAGGCGGGCGGCTTCGGGGTCAACCGAGTGGAGGCTGAGTTTGCAGGCGAGGACCTTCGATGTCTCCCAAAGCGAGCTCGAGGACCGTGTGAGCCCTACGTTTCCTTCTTTGAGCCGGAGCGGTCATGATGGTGCAAGCGCGGCCCCAGACCTTTGAGATGGACGCCACAGATGGCGACGGGTGCTGGGCCATTCCTTGGTATGAGCCCAATGCCTGTGATGAGCCGGTGGCCCATGTGTGTGCTGTGGAAGCATGCGCCCGTGAGGTGGAGATTGTCGTTGATTCCGGCGCCGATATATCGGTTGCGCCGGCCACCTCGCTAACATGGGTTTTTCGGGTACCTCCTCAGCCATTACCATGCGGGATGCCCAAGGCCGTGAAATCCGGGAGCTCGGAACAAGAGTGCTGGACATTGCCATCACAGCACCGACGGCGAGAAGGTGACGATCAGGGAAAAGTTCGCTGTTGCAAACATAGGGTCGCTGATCCTCAGCCTGGCGCGCTTTGGGTGGGAGCTCCGCCATGAGAACAACACTCCAGTGATCAAGCGTGATGGTTGCCGGCTCCCGGTCCGACTCCGGAGGGACACTTTGACAATGATCGGGATGGCCTCGCTGATCAGTGCAAGCTGTGCTCCTCCCAGCGAGGGCACCACCGTGAATGCCCTCAGCACCTTTGATGATATGGGCCCTTGCCCCCTGAAGCCGAGGATGTCATGTCACAGCCTGGGTGGCACATCCTTGGGAGTGGCTTGCCGTTTCTGGTTTCGCACAAGACAGAGGACCTGCACACGGAACAAAACCTGTGGTCGTCAGACGACTGGGCTTGGGCAGCTGTGTTTGTGCGACTGGAGGTATTTCTAGCAGGCTTCCCAAGCGCCACGATGAAGACCGAGGAGCTTGACAACAGCTCGGGAAAGTTGGGCGGCAATGCTCCATGGACTGATGTTCGCTTCATTCAGCCTAGGAGCAGTGCACTCCTTCCTGGTTTGGGCCATCTCCGCCGGCCTGGAGGTGGTCAGCTTGGACATGAAAGACGCCTACTTTGCAAGTTCCACAGCCACCACCTGCCATTATCACCGTCGATGCTAAGGTCTTTGGAGTCGATCAGGAAGGCCAGGTCTCCTATGTGCGCTCGAACGCCTTTTGCCGGGCCAGCGAATAGGTGCAAGTGCTTTGTATAACTTTGCCCAGGAGATGCTCGAAACAGCAGGAAAGGAGAACTGCGTGAAGGAACCAACGCTGTTCAGGAGCTGCGCAGGGCGAGAGCGCGCCGGCATGATTTTGCATCCTGACGATGGGTTGTTGGTGTCGTCGAGGAAAGGGAGGGGGGCTCCGCTTGGTGAAGTGGGTCCTAGGTGACACTGCAGGTGAGCAAACCGTTGGTGAAGCCGGGGGATGAGAGCGAGTTCCTCAAGCGGCGCTACATTGTCACTGAGGAAGGGCTGGTGGTCTTTCCCAGCAACCGCTACCCGGAGGTGCTCTTTGAGGGCGTGGGGAAGGATGCAAGGCCACGTGACACTCCAGCAGACAACAGCTTGCTTGACATCGACAGCAGCAGCGAGCTCAACATGAACCAAAGCAAGCTTTATCGCGAGGCTGTTGGACGCCTCCTCTACCTCAGCCATTCCAGAGGGGACATCCAATTTGCCACGTGCATCTTGTGAGCAGCAAGATGGCAAAGCCCACAAAGACGGCATGGAGGTGGCTCCAGAGGACAATCGGATACCTGAAAAGGATGCCAGTGGTCGGGATCCTTCTTCGGCCGGCCCGTCCTGACGCCTGCTTCGGCTACGGTGGCAAAGCCAGCAACCTTGGGCCGGGATCCCGAGTCACAGTGGAATCCATAACGGATGGGCAGGAGACAAGGGGTCGAGAACAGCAAGACAGATATACGTTGCAGGCAGAATGGTGGCAAGCTATGTGCGCAATGCGCACCGAGCGCTCCATAGCACTCTCCAGCGGAGAATCCGAATTCATCGCACTGGTTGGGGGCTCATCCAAGGCCCTGTACATCGGTGACTGCCTCAGGTTCTTGGTGCAAAACGCAGGGCTGGAGATTAATATTCTCGGCCGCCTGCCGGGGAATCACACAACGTGTGGAATGTGGCCGCATCTACCATCTCGACACACCCCTTCTCTGGGTGCAGATGGCAGTGAAAGCGAAGCGGCTGTGGGTCGGCATCATCGCCGGCCAGACAAACCCTTCAGACATAGGAACCAAACCTCTGAATGCGGCACGGCTACGTGAGTTGATGTTTTTGATGGGCGCCAAGACCGAGGACCTGGAACCCTCCGGAGAGCAAGATCACAACGAGGCTTGTGCAAAGAGGGGAATGGCGAAGGTCTTCAAGGAGATCAAGGACAGCAGGGGAACCGGCAGCGCGCAGCACATGAAGAAGTACCTCCCACTCATGATTTTGATGTGCCAAGCGATGCAGGTGGAGGGCTTGAGCTTTGCAGGCCCCCTCCTCGGAATGGCCGATGAAGAGGCCGTCAGGCTAGTGGTCACCACAGTGGCCCGATCTTTCTGGGAGTTCCACTGACCCTGGCCCGGACCGCACAGCGACTGTGCTGCTGGCGACGGAGGGAACCAGAAGTGGCACCTGAGAGATGTGGGAGTGCAAGCTGACCGGGAAATATCCCGGGAGGAGGAACGCTTTCAGGAGGAGTACGTGAACAGAGCGACGGAGCTGCGCCAGGCTTTAGCTGAGAGATGGGTTGAAGTCCGGCAGTACCAAGATCAGATCATGCCGTTGCGGGACCAGGTGCGAGCTTTGGAGAGAGAGCTCGTGGCGACTCGGGTCAGAAGCCGCCCACCGGAACGGATTGCGATGGTGCCAGCCCGAGGCGAGCGCTATCACCTTGCAGGGCGTGGGAACATCAGAAATTCCACCACCCTAGTGTACACGCTGTGCCATGCTTGTGTAGGGCGTCAGGGCTGAACACTGATCATGATTTTCCGAAGGCGTGACTCGCTTGTAGATAGGGGAGCGGGTCACGAGGCGGGGTGCAAGAATGTTATCCCTGCCCTTCGTACACACTTGCAGGACAGTTGCATACCGAAGCCCTTTTGGCAGAAGAAAGGAAAAGATTGCACTTCTCGAACGGATTTGACCCTGGACCTCATTGTGAACTCATCATGCCTGGGCCATGGATGGTCTCTTCTCAGAAGGGTTTCGACCATGGACGTCATCATGCTTGGGCCCTGGATACCATGGACCATGGACGTCATCATGATTGGGCCATGGATGTTTCGTTCTCAGAATGGATTGACACAGAGAAAATCAGGCAAGACCGAAGAAAATCAAAAATCATGCCATCCGGAACAGCAGAAACATCGGCAAAACTGAACGACGTCGTCAGCATCAAACGCTGGCAAACATGCAGGAAATTCGAGCTTTGCACACGGAACAGAAAATGCAAACACAACCAACATGAACACTTCAAAAGCACTTGCGGCAAAAGCAGAAGACATCACAAACTCGAGGCAACGCGCATGCGAGGGATGTAAACCGAAAAAGCAAAAAAAGGTCGGGGCGGCAGATCAGCCGATTGCCTTGAAAGTTAAAACCCTTAAGCCCTGAAGCTCTTGTTCAATAGGCCCGTGGCGCACATAGGAACCAGACGGGCTTAGGTTTGAGGGTTAAGGCAGGTTCACAGAGTTCAGTCGAAAATAACGACAAGCGAAAAACTTGATGTTCGCGCTTCTCCACTTTTACGCCTGCACGCAAGCACGCGCCAGGAAAAACGAACAACGAAATCTCGGTGTTAGACTTTGGCGCGTGTACGCGGAGCTGGGCCAGCTCAGCTGGCCTGTGCGGTCACACCCTCAAGCCCAACCAACCGCCGCAGAACAATGCCGGCAAGCCAGCTTAGCCAAGTCGCTCTCAGTTGCTCGCGGATGATCGAGACATGCGTGCGTCAGGGTTTCAGCCTTCTCATCGCTGATGTGGACACCGAGACCGGTCTGAGCTCTGGGCTTTGGGCAAGGGCCTAAGGCCCAAAATCCTCATGTGCTTGACCACGCCTGGATTGCCGGGACGAGGTCGGCCTGACGATGACCAGTCCAGACAGCCACACTCTCGGCCTCGTGTCAGGGTTTAGATTTCGTCACTTCGTGTTCGGAAATCCTGTCTTTTTCACCCGAGGCCTGGCATTGCGACCTGACGTGGATTTCGCAGCAGATGTTCCAGGTCGGCCAGGGCAAGAGACCGCACACAGCCTTTTCGTATCTTTGGTCCGAGACAGCGTGGTGGCCGGTGGTGGTGGTGCCCTCTGGGATGGAAACCAGTGTGCCCTGGCCGCCTTGGCCGCCTTGGACTGGTTGTGGCATCCCTCTTTTTATTTTGGGAGGCCATGACATCACCTGGGACACGAGCCAGCTGCAAGTGGGCGACCAGGCGTGGGGCCTGTGCTGTGCCAGACTCGCTATAGACAGGAGTCCAGCGCCAGGTGCATGTGTTCCTAAGCACTGGGGGCGAATTCCAAGTCTGCAGCTCTGACCTAACTGGGGTCAAGAAGCCCTGCCACTGCCCGTAATCAGGTCCGGCTGAATGGCAGGACCGTCGCGTCGTGTGAGGTCGGCTCAGGTCGAAAAGAAGCGACTCTGATTCTGTCTGAGCCCAGGCCTCTTTACCGCTGCGCGGGCCGTTCTATCCCCTAGTGGAGCTGAGAGGCTGCACCAAGGTCCCGATCCGTGCACTCCTCTCTCTCTCTCTCTCTCTCTCCCGGACTTGTGATTTTTCAGCCAGAGCCAGGCCGTCGAACTTGTTCGAGAGAGCCAGAGCTCTCAGATCTGCCAGATCTTTCTCGAGGTTCCAGGGCAAATGAGGTAAGAGACTGTTCGTTTTCAGATCTCCAATTCCTGCTGGCAGGAGCCGCGGCCTTTGCCTCAGGCCATGCCGGAGGCTCCACCACTGCTGGGGTTCAGGAAGAGCTCGTGTTCTCACTTGATGTCACATTCATTGAACAAAAGCCATTTGCTTCGGCCTGGTGTGACACACAGTTTCGTGAGAGAGAAGTGAAATGCGCAAGCAGGTTAGGCTACCGAAGCGAGAAGAGTGCTGCTCGCGCATAGAAGCTGTCAGTTGCAATGTAGCGGCACGTGCGAACCTGATCTACACGCCAGGTCGGTCAGCCTGGACCTGAGTTATAACTCATACACATGACTCATCATAACTTCTTGCAGTGGACACGAGGAAGAGGGGGTCAGAAGGCAGTGATACTCGTAGGGCACCTGAAACCGCCAAGGCGTGACACTTCCTCCCAGTGCCAACCAGGCGCAAGATGGATGCTCCGTTGTCTGCCAAGGGTGATTTGAAAAAGTGCGTAGTCACTCGGATGACAACCTGGAGTCGGAGGACGCCGGGCACGGAGCGAAACTCCAAGCAGACTGCAGCTTAGCCGCCTTGAGTCTTGGATCTCGAAACCTCGAGGAGATTCCGGCGGATTCCGGGAGTCTAGAGTCTGGAAGTGCTCTGCTCGCCTTTCGAGTCCCATGCGGGTCAGAAGCCGACCTCTGTAGCTTCGAGGCGTCACAGCACGAAGCTGAAGCCCAAAGTCCGTGACACAGACACCTCCACAGCCTCCACACACACCACTTCTGTCGCTGTGAGCAGTCCTTGAGGATGTCCAGGGCCAGGAGGACCCGCTGCTTGGCCGCTCGCTCGGGGCCGCCCACATTCCTCTCACCGAAGGACCCGCGCCTCTGGGCCACCGTGCGCGACTGCCTTGCGCGGCCGGAGAAGTACGATCAGGCCAGGCCGGATCGGAATGCCGCGAATGCCGAAACGGATCTAGATGCAAGTCGCAGAGACACTTAGATTTTCCGGGGAGGTGTTTCACGCTGTGTGCGCTCTCCTTTGCGAAGCAAGGGCCCAGGCCCCAAACCCTCGGGTTCCCCATGCTGGCCGCTCCCTCCGGCAGCTGAGGCGGAGCGAGATGGCTTCCATCAGCGCCTGGGCGAGGCGACAGTGAGAGCCGAGAGCTTTAGAGTCCCTCTCACTTCACTCCGCTACTCCGCGCTGCGAGAGGCGGAGCGCGCCAACGTCCTTGGGTCCGCTGCGGCCAAGCGTCGCGAGGCGGAGCTCCGGCGCCTGCGTGGCCTCCTCAGCCGAGCAGATCCCGAGCTCTGACGTTTGCCATGTCCGCAGTGTCCGCAGTCCGCTTCTAGCTCGAGAGGCGAAGAGTTGAAGCGTCAGGCCGCTCTGCTCGAGGAGTCACGGCCCCAGTTGCGCCGCCTTGGCACATCCCGGCACCTCGCACCTCTGATCCTCAGTCGAGGTCCAACATGGTGTGTCAGACGCTTGCGAAGGAGCTGACAGCTGCGAAGGACTGTAGACGAAATTCACGCTAGCCGAGTCCTGCTGCACCGCTGCCGTGCAGTCGGAGTGCGCTTTCCCAAGCAGAGTCTCCCATCCCAGGATGCGAAGAATCGAGCGCAATGCCGTGTAAGGCAGCTACAGCTGGAAGCCTAGAGGCTGCAGTCACGCGCACTGGAACGCAAACTGTGGAAGAGGCATTGCGTCGCATTGCACTTTGCTATCAGGAATCAGTACTGTAGAAGGTCTGCGAAGCGAAGCGACGGGAATGCTTCTGAGGTCCAAAGCCGCAGACGTGGATTGGGCTGCTGGTGCTGTCGCAGGGTGGCCTAAAAAAACAGGCTCTTGAAAATGGCCCATTCTGGTTACTCCGGCTCGACCGAGCTGTGCTCTCAGGCAACTGCTGCTGCCGCCGACGCATTGATCTGCGCCGACCGAGCACCACAAGCAACAGCAATGAAACCCGTCGAGATTTTCTTTGACGCGTTGGCAACACTTGCTCATGCTGACACACGTGGCTTTCTCGGCTCTTGCCAATACATATCAGAGCCACAAGTGCTGTCAGTGATTTCCCTCAGTTCAAAAAATCATCAAAGCGATAAGGACATGCAGCATTCGTGACATGAAATGAATCAAATCACGCATGTGCTGTGTGGTGGTCTGCAGAGACGTAGCTGTTCAGAGCACGGATAGACATGATTCCGCTGAGCGCACCGGCTCCAATCAACGTGGGCCCACCGACACCGGAGATGCTCGAGAAGATGCGGCGGATCCGGTTTTGCGTGATTGGAACCTTCGTGGCCGCTGTAGGGCGGTTCTGCACCGGCGATATTCCCATCAACGAAGTCCTCAGCGGCTGTGTTGGGATCTTCCTACTCAGTGACGATCCGAATGTGGCACCTTGCTACGCTTGCTTGGCAAATAGTCCCCTCGGTCAATGCAGCCACGGGTTAACCTGCGTGATGGCCTATGCCTTCCTGTCCGGCATCAACGCCATCTTCCTGACTCCGAGGCTTTTGGTGGGAGGCCCATTCGTGCTCGTCTCCTTCCTTTGCCAAGGTGCTGGGGCCTACCAAGGTCTCAAGCTCCACAACTTGGTGAATGCGAACATGGTTGACGGACCCATGGCCCCTCTTCAGCGAAACTTCCCAGGTCCCGGGCCACCTGAGACTCCGGGGCCGCAGCCGCCAAGCTTTCAAGCCTTCCAGGGAACGGGCATGCGCCTAGGGGGCTGAGGCAATCGCTGCCGGGAAGAAAAGCTGCGAAAGCCTGCGACCCGCGACCTGCATGCTCCCATCTCAGCGCTCGTTCCCAGGTGCCATCCCGGCTCAGGGTGCTAAGCCTGTACAGTGACTCATATGGGCATTGGACTCAAGATCATTGCAGCAGGAAGCACTCCTTTGCGAGGACATTGTTCCAATGGCCATGGCTTTGCGATCCTGGATGTCTTTGTCCGGGCCTTTGCCGCTTCTCTTCAGTGCTGTCAATGACGTTAACAAGGACGGCCCTGCTCCTTGGGGCCTCAGCTATCGGTGCAGTGCTCGGTCTGGTTTCAGCTACCCACATGTCTAAGCGCATGCTCCACATCGCATTCTTGCAGAATCCGACGACGGACTGGAGAGGCAGAGAGACCGAAAAGTTGCAACACGATGACCGAAGTGTTGCTAGTCAAGAGCAAAAGCCGGTCCACCTCGTGGCTGAAATCTGTTGCTGCTGTAGGCTTCGTTGCTCCACGCGCGCCGCGATTCAGCGTCACCAGACGGGAGCCGGGACTTGTCAGCTTGATTGTCGTGAAACTTTGCATGCTGGACATGGCCACGGGAGCAAGGCACATGTCCCACATTTGTGTTTGAACGGCTGTGAGACTGCAGGAGCCTGGCGCCACGCCGCAGCCTAAGTTGTCCCTGAGGAAGGCCACGGAAACTCAAACCGCCATACAACCACGAGAGGATGTTGTGACGCAGTGGTTGACCTTCTCAGTCTCAGGCAGCTGACAGCTTCGCCGACACAGGACAGCCACAGCCAAGACAGCAGGCCAGGCCGATCATGGCCGATCATCAAAGCTACAAGTGCTCGCTTTATGATCCAGTTCGAAGAGCAAGATGCTGACGCTGCGCCAGGCCTGTATGGGCGTGGGTGGCCTTGGCGACCTGTATCTCAGGCAAGGTGAAGTGAAACAGCCTTTCAACTTAATTGCGTTTAGTCACAAACGAGGCGCAATGCTCCACCGCGGCGGAGCGCGGCAACAGAGCGGAAGCTTCTCGCGCAGAGACGTAGTGGTCTTAGCAAATGCTTCGGACCTCAAGAAGAACCTCCGGGTTTATTCTGATACTTCACTCCGCCAGCCTCTCTCTTGAATTTGGAAGTGCATGATGTCCCGAGGCGATTCTGGCAAGCGGCACCTCATTGATTGCACCCCAGGCCTTCTACAGAGAAATATTTGGTTTTTCTCTGCTGAGTGAAGGCTCATTGAATCTTGACCGCATCCTGCGGCTAATTCACACCACGGCTTGCTTGACATCCTGGCCTTGTCGCAGGCTGCCTTCGCTCAGTGCCCCCAGAGTCTTGTGCGATGTCGTGTGGGGGACTACGGCATGTGGGTTGCCCTTGAGATACCAGATGGAGGACCGCCTCGCTTATTTCCGTGAGAAGGTGGCTGGTGGAGAGCATAGCTTTGCAATAATGTTACCCAGGTAAGAATGCCACCGCCTCTAAGTCTCTTGACACTGGACTGGAGACTGGACGGGACTGGACGGGAGGCACGGGTCCTGAACTTCGCGGCCGACTGGTGCTCCTCGCGAGATTGGAAATCTGACGGTGTCCGCTTTTGTCCGACTGTGAGGTACATGTTTGACGTCAAGCCTTTGGTCCACCCGACCGAGAACCTGGTTAGTGAAGAGATGTGCAAGGCACAGATACCCTCCGTCGGATTCGCGGCACCACACTGTGCCTAATGGCCAGGAGATGGGCGCTGCCTGCCCAGATGCTCGTTCCCTCGCCAACCTTCGCGAGATGTGCGCCGGGGGTGCTCCTAACCCAGAGCTTGACCATGCTTGACACGAGCATGTGGCCCATGCATGGTTCGTGTATGAGACGCAGCATACTTGTACAAGTACCGCCCAAGATGCTTCTCTTGGCACGGCTGGGGCATGTCGCCATAGTAGGCCCAGCACGTCCGCTCCTTGCACTGACTGGCCCTGGCATGCCCTGGCCCAGGGAGGTCGGACATTCGGGGACACCCCAACAGAGCATCCACATCTACGGTCAGGGATTGGGCGGCCTGGAGCCACGCTGCCAAGAGACCAGAGACCTGGGATGTCAGGTACAAAGGCAATGTGAGCCAGAATGCCGGTGCTGGTGCCTCCGTTACAGTCTTCGAACGGAATGTCCTTTATCCCATGAAGCACGGCACTCAGACGACCCATGACAACACATACTGTATCGGGGTCCTCGGTTCTCACTGAATCTCATGATCGTGTCGGTCTTGGTCCTTACAGCACACGAAGCAATGACTTCGATAAACAATAGCTGCAATGCACTCCACAACTCCAACTCTGAGCCCGTTCCCAAAGAGCCTGCTTTCTCTGGCATGGTCCCCGTCTTAAAGTCCGGGAGCTGGAGCTAAGATTCTATGCTTCGTTGCATTGCCTGACAGCTTGCACTTTGCTGCCAGCTTCTGCCGGAGCTCAGGGACGTGTCCCTGAGCAATGCCGTGGATCCAGATACATCCGAGGAGCTGCAGCAGGCAAACCCAGCCCTTGAAGCCTGAAATTTCCTGAACGCTTGCTGCCCAGATTTTCCAGAAGTTCGAAATTAACCAGTATCAGCTGGGGAAGGCTGCGCGTGAGGACCGCTGAAGCAGTCTTCTGTGTTCTTGCTTCGACTTTCAAGCACCACAGCATCCTGCCTAAAAGTATGGAAAACAACAAATTCTCCAGTTTTCTAGTTTCTAAGGCATCGAATGAAAAGCATTTAGTCTTAATATCTGATTAGTCCTTCTATTTGGAGGAAAACATTACCGCCGCGCGCCAAAAGTTCGACGAGGGGAGGCTGCTGATGAACCAGTTCTTCACGAAGGCATGCATGGACGTTGGCATTCCAGAGTTGGGGGATTCCGAAGCCAGTGAACACTTTCATGTCTCTGTGACTCTGTGACTGTTGCTGCTGCAGATGTTGAGGTTGTTCCCAGTACTACGGCCATCATTCTAGTAAAAACAGCCGTGCTCGTTGCTCGTTACATTGCATTTTCGCAGTCGAGCACGACTGTCAGTGGCAGCAGTAGCAATCGTGGTCGTTTTGCTACCACAGCCGCTGCTCCTGCTACGACGACTACCACGATGCCACCTCGACACCACTGCCATTGCTACCACTACTATCACTACCGCTACCACCACTGCCACGGCCACCACTACCACTCCATCACCACTACTAGTACTACCACTACTACTACATACTCCTACTGTTTGCACGTCTAGGTGCCTCCTCATCACAACAACTGCAAATAGTACTACTTACTACGTCACTTTGCACTAATAGTTCAAAGTGACGAATGCCTTGGCCCTGCTGGGTAATGCCCAAACCGTGCACCGGCCAACTGGGGAGTAGTTGTGAGCCCTTGCAGCTCCACTCCTTGCGCGTTCCGCCGAGCACGCCGCAACAGTGCGCTTCCTTTGCTACCGACGGGCACGGCAGCTTTGCCAACCCTCCCTGCACTTCGGCTTTCCTTGAGACGAAGTGGTTCTAAGCCACTTTGCTATTGTTACGACTACGACTACTACTACTACTACTCCTACTGCTACTGCTACTACTACTACTACTACCACTACTACTACTACTACTTTTAAACAGGGTTTAGAATAATGTCGCTGGTAGATGTTAGTAGGAGGGGGGGCGCCTACTCCTCCTCCTCCTACTACTATTTTCAATTGAACGCTGCGCGAGCGTGCTCTGCGCAAAGCGGGCGCTTTGCATCCCGGCACTCGTGAGACTTTGCCAGCTCGGCATCAAACTCTGCATAAAATTCGCTTCCTCTCAGTGAGACTTGCTCTACTAGAGACAGCCTCAGCTTTTGTCCTCCGACACCCTAAGTGTGAGTCACTGCGTCCAGTACTCACGCACTTGAGGTCAGTTGGGNTTGCTCTACTAGAGACAGCCTCAGCTTTTGTCCTCCGACACCCTAAGTGTGAGTCACTGCGTCCAGTACTCACGCACTTGAGGTCAGTTGGGTCGTACTTCTGACGAAGCCGGCGCCCAGAGTTCCCGTCTATAGTGGCATCCCAGAAGTAATAGGCCAGCAGGCCCGAGCGTCACATCAATTCATTAGATGATGCAGGAATCTGTGCAGGAGTCGACTGTTTTTCAATCAAGGCTCCCGAGCAGTTGCTGTTGATCTACAGTACGAGGCAAAGTGCCTAGAAGGACCGTAGATGCACATGCAGATTGCATATGGTGGAAGAGTGGTCTCCATCCAGGCTGTGCCACATTGGAGACGCAACAAGGCCAGGTTGTTGATTTGACGAAGTTATGACACAGGTTGTGCCGTCTTCGAGGCACAACGATGCTGTGTCGAGTTGTGGCCAATGAGCAACCACAGGCTACCTTTGCTGTATCAGCCATGGTTGGGAGCCAGTCTCGTAACCGTGCCAGCTCCACGACTGCCACCGCCAATCCCAGTCCCACGCAGATTGGTTAGTGTGAGGCTGAGGCTGCACAGAGTCTTGATGTCGTTTGGCGTCCTGGTCCTCGTCTTTCTGCGTTTAGGAGGCGCCGTGCCACGAGCTGCCGGCAAAAGCTTCAGCATCCGCGTCGGGAGGCCGGCAGTCTTCGCCGCTTCGTTGTAAACCGTGCTGATGGTTGTGGCGACTAAGTTGAATTCCTCGTAGGTCGGAAAGTGTTTTGCCAGAGACGGCTCCATCCACATGCGACTGAAGCATGCTCCCACAAGGCCATGCACCTTGGTCGGCGTCTCAAGCTCCTTGTAGGTGGAGTCCTGNGGCTCCATCCACATGCGACTGAAGCATGCTCCCACAAGGCCATGCACCTTGGTCGGCGTCTCAAGCTCCTTGTAGGTGGAGTCCTGACCGGTAGCAATGGTGACCTTGCCTTCTTTGGTGTTGACTCTCCGAACAGAGGTAGCAACGTCCCAGGTGAGGCCGGTCTCCGTCTTGACATGCTTGATGGCTTCAAAGAGTGGTGGGACATGCTTGAGCGCTTCCACCCTTGTCGCCCATAATGGTTGCTGTTCATAGTCAGAGAGCCCTCCTATGATAACCGGCGAGCCCAACACGTTGAAGCTTGCCGAGGCACGAATCCACTCCTGCAGAGCCGGGAATCCAGCATTTGTGCCAGTTCCTGCTTGCTGTAGATCTTGTCCTTCACAGGAGGTGGCTGGGGCACATATCCAACTTGAGGAGAACGTTTGGTCGGAGGGCTATAATGCAATGGTGGTCTGGGCGCTGGTGGTGGGGTGGTGTCCCTGGTTGCCTGGGAGCGACTGGGCTCTGTGCTGGGCGATCTTCGGCTCCGGGCTGATTTGCCTTCCTGAGCTGCGCTCCGTGCTGCTGGCCGCACTACCCGTGTGGGTAGGTGCAGCTCTGCCGAATCAATTTGGGGCTTTGGTCACGTGGCTCAAGGATTTCAGGGTGGGTCCTGCTGCGCGGTCCACACGGCCGACTCGCATGCAAAGCCGTTACAAGCTGAGTTTAGCGAATCTGCTAGGCTGTGCCACTTGCCGTTAGGGTGGACTGTGTCCCAGGCGTAAGACCGACGTGTTTGCCTAGTCCATTTGATCAGCCCATACGCCCTGGAGCTCAGTAGGCGCCGGAGGGACGGGATCCGGGTCCGCAGCTTTCTTGTTCTTGCGCGAGCGCGTCGTTTTGGCTTGCATGGGAGCTGTCATCGAAGAAGTCGCCCCCGCCAAGGCCATGTTGTCGTCGTCTGCAGTATCTTGACTTATCATGCAGTGCTTGTACGAGGCGGACTGTGTCCCCCATCAGCTCCCTCCGAGTGGAGGAGGCTGATGATCTCCTGGCCAGAAACTGTGTCAAAGGCCTGACTCAAATCCAGCGCGAAGGTGATTCCACCTACGAGGTCTGGGACCTGCGCTCCTTGTCGTAAGGCATGTCTGCTGGGGGAGGCATTCTGGAGCAATGTGCGGGCCTCCCTCAGGTGGGCTACCACACGGTCTAGGGCATCAGAAAGTCCGCGGCCCGGAAGATAAGCGAACTGCTGAATGTCCCTCAGACTTGTCATGACGCACGGCTGAAGGGACTCTCTGGAGGCGACTGCTAAAGAGGTCTTAGGTTTGATGGCTTGTCAGCCGGCTTGCCTGGTTTGGGGATGAGGCAGGGGTCAGCGTTAATTGGACCGTCGTCAAGACCCGACTCAGCCTGTTTGCCCTCAAGATGCCGAATCATGGCTGAAGCAACAGACTTGCTGCACAAGCGCCATGATGCTGCCGGAGCTGCCCCTTCGGGTACCGCCTTGCCTGGTTTAATCGTATGAATGTGCTGGTCCAGGTTCGTAACCTCTAGGCTTGGGAGGGGGCCCTGCAATGGAAGAAGGGGAGCGCGCGCCGAGAAGACCTCGGCATGCGCAAGGCTTCCAGTTCCTGTTTGGGCCCTAGCAGGTTGCCCTCTGTACTTGTAAGGGTCTTAAGAGCCAGGTGTTGGTCCCCTTCGGCAAGGGACGAGTCCACTTCCTCAAGGAAGCGCGCAATCCGATCCTTCTTGGCTTGTTTGACGGCCTGTTTATGTTCGGCCTGAGCCAGTTCCAGTCTTTGAGACCCGATGTCAGACTGCTCTCCTATGTGAGGGAGGGTAGGCTGTGCCACGGGGGGCCCCGACAACTGTGTTGACGGGGGGGACTGGGAAACATGTGCACTAGATGTGTAGCTAGGCGACTGACTGTCCGCTTTAGATCGCCACATGCGCCTGGTGACTTCAGCCAGTGGGACGTCCCGGCTTGGAGCAGGCTTCGGGTAGAACAATTCCGTCGCCTATATCAGCAATGCATTCCAAGCTGAGGGTTCGCTACACGACTGCATGCGATCCTCAACCCGTTGCTGCATCTCCTGAGCCTTGCTATCATGCGTACGAACAGATTTCTGTAAGGCTGCTACATCGTACTTCTGCCTTGGTCCTCGCCTAGTTTGGAGCATCCAGTGTCTGATGATAGGAACTTCAGCAAGGGTAGGGAAGTGACCGCCAGTCTTCCAGCTGCCGAGAGGGCAGTCCCCCCATGGCCCGGACCGTTTGGCCTTTGACCCTGCACTAGGTTCCTTGGTCAAGATGTAGTCGATTTGGGTAGCTGTTGCGCCCTGCTCGTAGGTGTGTGCCTGAGCACACTGCCACGTGCTAACGAAGGAGTCCCGCTTGGGCGCCTGCCTGACCACCTTCGCAAGGGCCGAAAGCACTTGGGCTCGGTCGTCCTTGTTGGCTTGTAAAGTCTTAGCTGCTGACCATACGTGTTGGTAGATGGCCGCAATTACTATACGGGCTCCGTCTAAAACTGCTCGCGCCTCNCACTTGGGCTCGGTCGTCCTTGTTGGCTTGTAAAGTCTTAGCTGCTGACCATACGTGTTGGTAGATGGCCGCAATTACTATACGGGCTCCGTCTAAAACTGCTCGCGCCTCAAGGACCCCGCCTTGCAACCATTCCTTCCAGCGGATGCATTTAGTGTCGAACCTTGGCGAGAACAAAATCATGACTCCTGATTGTTCTGGCGAGACTTGCGTCGCGCGCTTAGGCTGCCTGCTTTGTTCTGGGGGCGAGGCCGAAGAGACGCAGCACCATCCGGAAACCCTGAACTCAGAAGACTAGTACGAGGACATCACAGTACTGTTCAGCTTCAGCCGCTAACCAGGTTTTAAGTTCGCCCCACTGCTGCTGGCCTAGGTGGCCCGCATTCCATGACATGATCCCAACCTGGCGGATCTGTTGTCCGGCTCTGCGAGAGGCTGTGCCACGTGCAGAGGAGTTGTCAGGCTGTGCCAGCAACTCTTTGCGGCTAGGTGGTGGGCAATTGCTCGTCCGCCTCAGAAGGCGAGGTGTGAGGACCTGACCTCGATACCGCACCGGCTCACTGCTTGTGATTGCACGACGACATGCTGTCTTGAATGAGTTCTTTCGTAAAGATGCAAAGTTTTGTGAGTGCACTGGTAGTAGCGCCATCCGCTGCTTTCATCAAAAGACGGAAGCCTAATGACTCCCTCCTGGAAGTGGAAACCCTACCGCCTACCCAGAAATGCAATGTTTTAAACAGAGTCTGGGTCCAGGAATTGGGACCTGGCGGATCAAAACCGCTCCTGTGGCAAAACGGAGAGGCACATGGCTCAGAGGTGGCACAAACCTTTACTGTTCTAAAAAGGCCCAGGGGCCTAGTTGGGACCTCTAGCACAGAAGTTGCGCCCCAAGCCTGTTCCAAGCCTCTCAACTGCGCGGCCGCTTGATCACTAGTGGCGGCTCCTCCTCCTCCTCCTCCTACTACTACTACTACTACGACTACTACTACTACGACGACTACTACTACTACTACTAGTACTACTACTACTACTCCTGCTACTCCTGCTACTACTACTACTACTACTACTACTACTACTACTGGCCACCCACCCCCGCCCCTCGTACCAACCACCTGGCGCTTAAACCCATCATCATCGTATTGGACTACGACATCACGAAAGTACTGTCAATACGGAGCAAAAGGGATGAGCTCTTAAAAAGTGCGTCCTCGTGCCCGCCCCGCCCACCCCCCAGACGCCCACCCCCCCTACCCCGCAAGCAGCAACAGTTCGCAATAGCGGTGTCAGTATTGGATTAAATTACGACATCAAGAAAGTACTGTAAATACTCAGAAGATTGGATGTGCTCTTAAACTTAAACAATGTTTAGGAAGGATGGTTGGGGGGAGGGCGCTTGCTACTGCTACTACTACTACTACCACTACTACTACTACTACTACTATTACAACTACTACTCCTGCTACTACTACTACTACTACTAGTACTACTACCACTACTACTACTACTACTAGTACTACTACTACTACTATTACTACTACTGCTACTACTACTACTACCACTACTACTACTACTACTAGCCACCCCCCCCCCCCCCCCNCGTTTTACTCGGTATTTACAGCACTTTCGTCATGTAGGAACATCTTATGAAGCCTCAAACTTCACCTGCGAGTTTTCAAACTCCAGCATCCGATTCTGGACTTGCTTTTGGGGGGGGTGGGGGGTGTGCGGAAGAATGATGACGACATTGTTACGCCGACACCCCAAACAACATTCCGGAAGAGCCATTTTACTCGGTATTTACAGTACTTTCGTGACGTCAGCCATCTTATATAGTTGCCGAGCTTACCTGTGGACTCTGCTACGTTGTCTTTTTGCCTTTGCGAGGGCTTTGAGCGAAAACTCGAAATTGGTTGGGGGAAGGGCTTTTTGACTCAGTCTTTAAAGTACTCCACCTGGTGCGTTAACCCATCGTCATCATAATCTTCAACAACGAACATCATCACAACTTGAACACCCTACCAACTACCCCTTTTATGTACTCTTGTAACACACATCCGTGTTACTCGTTTTTTACAGCACTTTCGTCATGGGGGCAATCGGGACTAGTTAACCGACGCTTTTCCCTAGGGGCATTCGCTGGCAACTGTTCGAGGCTGCCTGT
>BGNK01004225.1:2867-17867 GCA_003297005.1 Symbiodinium sp. clade A Y106
TTGCGCTTTGCGCCTTGCTGGGAGCCCCGAGATGGCTCGTTTTGCTGTCCACCACCATTGGCTCCTTTTCCCTGCTGAGCGGTGCCTTTGGCTTGCGCGTGGCGTGCAGCCTTTCTTTCACGCTCATCTGCCGCAGTGGACACCTCCGAAGACGCCACAGAGAGCGCCACGCCAGCAGGCATGTATTGGCTGAAGAAAGACCACTCCTCCGAGCCCTCCATGTAGGAATCGAGGGCTTCACTCCCCATCCTCCAGGGCAAAGTCGAAGGCTACCCGAAGCAGGGCAGTGCGACTGACGCTCACGTCAATCGCGGTGTTGCGCAGGATGCTGAAGAGGCTGGCGCAAGGGCAATTGAGCCGGCACCAACCAAACAAGATACATCAAGGATTCACGTTCACAACTCCACAGCACGGGTACCGATGCATGTCCATCATCCGTGTGCGCCCAACCGTCTGGGGTTTTGAGTACCGCACGGTAATGCCCCGACGCAACATCAGGGCCATGATGTTCCACAATGGAGCGAACCTGAAAAGCGCGCCACTCAACGTCAGTACCACAAGTAAAGAGAGGCAGCATGGTGATCGCCTCAATGGAGACTCTGGCCACATTCTTGATAGCACGAGCATTCCGAGCCAGCTGCAAGGCAACGCCGGTGTCCTGTCGCGTCAGTGCATGAACATAGCCCTGTTCACTCCACTTATGGATGATGGCCTGCAAGGCACAGTTCTCCTCGGGCATTTGTAGCGTGATGGGCCCACCCCCTGCATGAGGAGTATGCACACCCTCAAGGTCCTCAAATCTAGCTTCCCAAACAGGGTCACCAAGGCCAAGACCACACAAAAGTTTGTGCGTGAACTCCGCTGCATCATGTTGCCTGTGATCAAACGTCCAGGCCCGAAGAAGAGACCTGATGACAAGCTGCGATGACAGAATAAGTGGCCTACCTGCACGCACAGCACCTTGACAAAGTACAGCCAGACTGCGAAGTGCACGACAATGTGCAATCTGCTCCTTCAAAGCATGTAGTAGAGCAAGGACCGACGCATTCATGTAACAATAATTGGAAGGGTTCCCGAGAACAAGACGTTCGAGCCAGCCGGCAGAAAGNTGTGCAATCTGCTCCTTCAAAGCATGTAGTAGAGCAAGGACCGACGCATTCATGTAACAATAATTGGAAGGGTTCCCGAGAACAAGACGTTCGAGCCAGCCGGCAGAAAGAGGAGCATTGCCACTACTTGGCATAAGACCTGCCGAGGGAATCACGCTGGAGCCAGTGCGTACGGCCTGTTGGGGAGGACCTGAACCAGAATCACTGCGGGCCGCAGCACCTGAGGGCTTCGCCACAAAGAATTTGCCGATGGGAGTAGATGCAACATCATATGTCTGATAGTCCGGGGCTTTCTGCGACTGCTTGAGGGACACACCACGACTAGGAAGGACCGACGTATGACCTTGCCGTCGAAGTTGCAGAACCGCCAAAAGCTGGAAGAGAGAGGAGCACTTACTTGAATGATCACGGCTGGTACGCGCCTGGCTGCCGCAGAAGCCACAAGGAGTGGTGAACGTAGCGCACAAACTCCTGGCTTCGGCAACGGCTGTCTGCGAAACTGCTCGCCACTCCACAGCATGAGTGCGCTGCCAGTGTNGAGCTGCCTGCATAGAGCACAGCGGCTGGCAAGTACACGAAGACGGGACCCATGAGTTCGCAGCTCCAAAGTGGTCAGCTGCAACGCCCCGTCAACCTCATCGACAACCTGAGCATCAGAGATGGCGCCAGCTGGAGGCACAGGAGGCTTCGATTCCTCTTCATCCGCAATGATCTGCAGCATGCGTTCTTCAGAGAGGTTCTGAGCTACAAAGGCTTTGACTCTGGGACACGTGCCCTCCGTGATGTGCTTTTCGAGTGAGCGCCAGTCGTGAAGCTGCGTCTGACAGAATCGACATATCGGAAGCCCATGAAGAGCGTGCTGATCGCGTCTGAACTCTAATCTGGCCTGCCTGTTTATGGAGACATGCTGNTGACAGAATCGACATATCGGAAGCCCATGAAGAGCGTGCTGATCGCGTCTGAACTCTAATCTGGCCTGCCTGTTTATGGAGACATGCTGTTGCTGAATGTGCATGTGCAGACTCGCCTGCATGAGACGGGAACGCAATCCCGCACACTGGACAGTCAACCGGCACGACTTCGGTCCGAGCAACCCTGCACAATGTGGTAGAGGCAGGGGTAAGCTCAAGCTCCTGCAAAAGCTGAAGAATGACCCTCGAGCGACCCAACTCAACNGCACAATGTGGTAGAGGCAGGGGTAAGCTCAAGCTCCTGCAAAAGCTGAAGAATGACCCTCGAGCGACCCAACTCAACCGCCTTAAGCGCCTCAGCGCGGCCGGCATCCCTCTGAATGGTAGCGCAGCGTGCCTCGGCCTGGCGATGAAAGAATTTTAGCGGGTCAATGCCGGCTCGTGTCATCACCACCTGGTTGCTGATGCCCTCCTCATAAACCCGAAGCACCTTGCGCAACTGGCCAGAGATGAGAGAACAGACACCCCTGAGCACTTCATTCGTGACACCAACACTGGCAAGAGCATACGTCAAAATGGGCCATAATATAGCCTTGTACAGGCGAAGACGATGCCGAAGCGCCAGAGCGCCATTGGTGCGAAGAACACGACAAAGCTCCTGAAATCGGCGCGTTGTGTTTGCCGCTCGGGTTTGAAATGTCTGCAGNGGTGCGAAGAACACGACAAAGCTCCTGAAATCGGCGCGTTGTGTTTGCCGCTCGGGTTTGAAATGTCTGCAGCTCATAGTTCCCATAGGAGAGAGTGGCCCCCAGATACGCAATGGTGGACGCAGTAGGGATGTGCACGTCCAGATGCTCACAACGGATACGTAGCTGTTGCATACCCTGCTTCCAAACAAGGATCGGTTTTGTAAGCTTGGCAACTAGTTTGCCCCGCAGCTTCAGAACAACCACAGACTTCTGGAAGCTAACGGCCATTCCTAGCTGCCCCAGGATGTCAATCAAGGCGCGCAGGGCACGAACCGCACTTCTTAGATCCCCCGGAGAGCGTAGAACCCAGTTTGCATTCTACAGCAGTCGTTTCGTACAACAATGCTGACGGAACCATCCGGACCCCAATGCTTGGTCCACTAGCCGACCTAGCCTACATGTCCACGCCGCATACACAATCGGAGCAATGGGACAACCCTGTCTGAGTCCACGCGACATCTCCAGTTGCCTTACCTCACCCCCGTGACGGACCTGACAGGTAGACTGAATGTGAACCTGCGTAATGACACCCGCCAGAGCTTTAGGAACATCAGCTTCCAACAATGCTCGGTAAATCTCCGTATGTGGAAGCACATCAAATGCCTTCTGCAAATCCAGCCCACACATGAGACCCCCCACCAGTGGAGCCTCGTCTGTGCCGAGAACCCGGGAGGTGTGATCACCACGGTGCCGGAGAAGGAGCTTACGTACTTCATCACAGTGAGCCGAGGCCCTGAGCAGGGCATCGGCCGTGGAGGCCCCCGGGCGGTAGGCATACTGAGGAAAANGAGGAAAAGGCTTGAGCGCAGCTTCAATGAAAGGGGCAGCCTCATTCCTGAGTACAATCAAGAAAGCCTTCGTGTCCGCAGGCATCAATCCAATCGTCCTCAGGTTCTCGGGCTTGGAGTGAGCTTTGCCCGCCTTCGCGAGCCACGCCAGCTGCATGTCCGTCCATTCACCGGGCACGGCCACATTGGCTCCGCATAGAGCCTGCATCGCAATACTGCTTAGCTGCTCCGCAACCTCCCGCCGGCAGTCACGCCAACACTGAACGGTAGGCTCATGTACAGGGACAGCTTTGCCGGGTCGGAGACTCTGCAAGGCTCGCATCCAAGCATTGGGGACGAATATCTGTGGATCCAGCGCTTGTAGAACAATGTCGAGCTTGTCACAGTCTCGCTTAGCTTCAAACAGATTGGCTGCATAGTGCGCTAGCAGCTTACATTCCTCACGGGGATGCATCAAATGGCCCTCCGAAGAACGCAATCTGATGGACCTCCGGACCTGCTTAGGAGCCAACCAGCGTACACACTGATACAGATCCCGGCTGCGGCCGTTGCTAGCCGCCTGCTCCGCGAGCTGCAGAGTATCCAGCAGCTGCTGACGCTTGCGCGCCCGCGCTAAAGACTGGAGTTCCTTGTGCCTCTTGCGTAGCATCAGTAGGATCCGAACCCTAGCAAACATTCCGCGAAGAGTAAACACCTCACGACGCGCAAGCAATTTGCGCGCCTCCCAGAAACTCAAGATGTGTCCATCCATGCCCTCTACACCAGGTCTCTNCCTAGCAAACATTCCGCGAAGAGTAAACACCTCACGACGCGCAAGCAATTTGCGCGCCTCCCAGAAACTCAAGATGTGTCCATCCATGCCCTCTACACCAGGTCTCTGAACCCTTGGTCTGGGCGCTTGCTCAAATTGACTAACCCAGCCACGCAACCTGGCGACATCCGAACCATTGTTGGCCTTATATTTACTGCCACCCGGCCTCCGATGCTCGCTCAGCCGCCACGGCTGCCATCGAAGCGGTATCGAAGCCCTGAGCATCTGATGCCCAGAAGAGCGCCACCCCGCCATGGGCGGATCTTGGGGATGACACTTCTTAGCACCCTGATCCGCAATGGAAGCCCTTACCATCACAAAGTCAATCTGAGAACTGCCGCTCGGATGCTTGTATGTGTGAAGCTTGCGAGACCAGGTGTTCAAGGCAGCAAGCTGATGTGCCGCCAGCATGCCAGACAACCATTTGCGCTCCTCCTGCACTTGGGGCTTTGCCTGATTGTGCATGACACTGGGCCCAATGCACGGAGCGGCTTCGCACAAGTTCGAGTTAAAGTCGCCCGCTAGCACGATGGATGACCGCACGGGCATGGTCTTAAGCAGGGTGTCCAGCTGGGACCACAGCTTGCCCCGTTTATCCATGACCGCCTGCAAGGCGTCCTTCTCGAACGGAAGCGCGTGCTGATAGATGCAAATGAAGTCCATATGTTGATTTTTTGCAAAGCAGCGCGCATGCAGAAGGCGTCCCGGATGTAGCTCTTGCCATCTTAAGGAGTCCCTATCGCAGAACCCGTTGCGGAAACCCAGAAGCACACCGCCCTGATGAGCCTTGGGGGAGGCGCTGTGCACATACGTCCAGCCTTCCGCAGCCCATTCGGTTTGAAAAGCCCTGTGAGTTTCCTGAGTGCAAACCACCATAATCTCTGTGTGCTTGCGAAGATACAGCTTCAGCTCCTCGAATAAAAGCTGCGTTAGACCGCCACAGTTCCATGACAGAACTTCGAGCCACGGAGCAGACTTGATCGGAGCTTCAGCAGAAGAATCGAGGAACGAAGGCGAGAATGTTGCACAGTGCCTGAGCTGATGACCTCGATACATAGCCTCTGCGCCCGGTGCTCTCTGTGCCCTCTTCACGGCTCGTCTCAGTGATCGTTTCTTGACCCTGCTTATTTCAATACTCGCGGTTGGAATCGAGCCGACCGTTGAACTCCTTCGCTTTACTGGCACTGGCGCACCAGCTTCAGACGGTCTGAAGGACGATCCGTCAACCCTCACGCCAAGGGGTGCGCTAGTAGACAAAGAGCCCACATCATCATTGACCCCTTCCCGGAATTGGGACCGGGACGAGCTTGCTCCTCCCAATAGTTTTGCACCATGTTCTTGACAAGGATCGCAGGAGGTTTCACTGTACCCGGGATGGGTCGAGAGGCCCTTCCACAGCTGCAGCGTCATACAAGATGATACTGGCAATTGCAGACGTAAACTCAACTGGGTAATTCCTTGCCGCAAAGAGCAGAAATCTATCAAAAGAAGATCTGGGGAGAATGAAAGCAGAATCCAGAATGAGATCCGGCAGCGTTGATTGATCCCANGCCGCAAAGAGCAGAAATCTATCAAAAGAAGATCTGGGGAGAATGAAAGCAGAATCCAGAATGAGATCCGGCAGCGTTGATTGATCCCACAGCGCGCAAAGGAAATCGAAAACCCAGAGATCAGTCGCGTCAGCGTGCCCTAGCAGCAGGGACTCGGCCTCTTCCAGAAGCCAGGCACGGAGGTGAACGACGCACCGCCGCATGGACATGGATATCCCGACCCTCCCCCCCTTGAACCGNGGACTCGGCCTCTTCCAGAAGCCAGGCACGGAGGTGAACGACGCACCGCCGCATGGACATGGATATCCCGACCCTCCCCCCCTTGAACCGCTCGTGGCGCTTACTACTACTACTACTACTACTACTAAAATGGCTACAGCCATTTTGGCTCAAGCTTGTGGGCTCAAAGGTGCTCAGGTTAGCTGGTGGACTGGGAGGAGTTCTCTTCTGTAGGTCCGGGTTATTGGTCTCTTCGGTTGGGAAAAGGGGGTTCTGATGGCTCCCAAAGCTCCGGAGGGCGAACAGGTTTTGCTCCCACAGGTTGGTGGTGCTCCACTGGGTGATGATGCTGAGTCTGCTCCCGCTGCTGCTACTGCTGCCCAAGCCGGTAGAAGCCCAGGTGACCGTGCCATGACCCCTGCCTTTCTTGCGTCTCACCATGGGGTTTTGGAGAATAGTGTTCCTGGGGGTAGGGGTAGAGCTACACACGCAGGGCGAGCTGCCAGAGAGGAGGGACGATCTAGGGAGAGGAGCAGGCGTAGTGATAGGCCGAGAAAGCCTGATGAAGGTGTGGTGCCCGATCCTCAAGCGGAAGCTAAGAAGCCCAAACTCGAGCACCCCACTCTGGAACCACAAGATGAACTCATGGAAGCCAGGAGCAAGGCCCTCAGTCCCCTGAGATCGAATGCTGATGTATATGACCTCACTCAAGCTGATCATGACTCGGAGAATGAGGAACTCAGACAGCCCCCTAAGGACAAGGCGCCGTATCTTTCAGATGTGAATATTTATGCACCAACTCCAGGAATAGTAGGGGGTGTGGGGGCTCCGACTACCCCCCTTGACCAGCTTATTGGGGATGCCCACAAGCAGAATGGGGGAGCTGTCCCCCCACCATGGATTTCGGACCTTATGGATTCCATGGCAGTGTTACATAATAAGCAGGACCGCACTCATCAAGATGTCCTGGAGTGGGGTAGGGAGATAGCTGGGCACTCTATGAGGCTTGAGACTTTGGAAACAGGACTTAAAGAACACTCTGATAAGCATGAGAGCTCTGAATCCCGGATCTCCGCACTTGAAAGGCAAGTCAGGGAGTTGCAAACTGCACAGCCTCGCTCACCCACACCGTCTCGTGGTAGGGGGTCTTGAACTCCCCCCAGAAGCCCCCGGTCGCCGCATTTTGCCGCGGCCCCTGGAAATAACCTAGATGAAACCGATGACCTCCAGATTGTAATTGGGGGGTGGCAGGATGCTAGAAAGAGCGATGGCTTTGAGGAAGTTAAGCACATGTTCACGAACATTGGGTATGAGGGAGGGTTTGAGGACATGTGGGTGCCCTCTTCGCGCACTAACTTCATCAGGGTGACGTTGGCGTTCCCAGACCCGCTTGGACACATCTCGGCACTGCGCACCCATCAGATGAAGATCCTCGCATTACTTAAGAACAAAACCTTCAAGAGCGGCATTCAGGGACAGAATCAAGCAAGGCTCTGGGCGACAAAGAACAAAAGTCCGGAAGAACGAGCTAGGGTCAGAGCATGTGTCCTCACGAAGGTTTTTTTCCAAAGTTTGCCAGCACTCCCGGGGAAAGCTATCCCTGAACCTGAGATCATTTGGCAGGGCAGGGTTTTCATCGGGGACACGCAAGTACTTTTTCATGTTGAGAGGCGAGATCCTGAGCACGGAGATTGCTACCTTCCTGATAATAGGGGAAACCACATGGAGTGGTACATTAGTGCCAAGGCGTTCCAGCAGGCGACAGGCAGGGATGCCGTTACGCTTCAGGAGTGCTATGCTACGCACGGGGGCAGTAGTACGCGGGTTTGACATAAGAACCGGAGCTCCCAGTTTCACTCGATCAGCTGGAATGTGCAAGGAAAGTCTTTGCGGGACTTGAGCACAGCGTGGGATCAGTTAGATTTGGCTGGATTGGACTGCGTTGGCCTTCAGGAGGTTGGAGGACACAAAGAGCAGTCGGAACCTTGGAAACTCCACCATATAGATCTTGACAGTGCATGGGGCTTTTATACCTCCCGTCCTGAGAAGGTACATCACGCCGTAGCCATTGGGCTTCCATCTAGGTACCTCTCGTTCGTTACGGAGGTTCGAGTGTTTTCGGTGGGAATGGGTGTTATAGTTTGCCTTGACTCGATGAAACGTTTCGTGGTCACGGCACACCTTCCTCACGGACAGAGAGAAGATTGTGCCGAAATGTGGCAACTCTTTCATCAGGAGCTTGATGATTTTCTCTCGGTTCGAAGACTGCAAGATTCTTTAATTATCTGCATGGATGCCAATTATGAATTAGGTGCAGCAGACCGAATTATGAATGCTAATTCGTGTGATGAGAGAGCCTTGCTTGCAAGTCTCATAATTAAATCACACGGGCTTGAGTTTTGGCCGCCAGATGACTATACCTGGTCCAACTCCAGGGGTTCCTATAGCAAAACTGATTATGTGTTGTCGTCCCAGCCCCTGGTTGAGAGCTCCTATTTCAGAGTTGTTCCTGCTTCTGACGTCATACTGGGGTCGGATCATAGGGCGGTTCTGCTAAGCCAATCACTTACAAAAACGGCTGCCTCCCGACCAACTAAACCGGTTAGACATAGATGTGGCAAGTGGATCACCAACCCAAAAAAGGCTGAGGAAGCCTGTGAGAGCTTGGCGGAATCTCTGGATCTGACAATGGATGATTTGACCATGGCCGGTCTTGCGCGTACCGCCCAGACGTGTTGCTACAGGGGGGCTTCGTGTCGATACAGAGATTCCGCAGAAATCAAAGCCCTTATCCAAGAGCGACGCCGATCGTCTGGAGCCGAAGCACGCAGGCTCGCCAAACAAATCGTTCACTTGCGAGCCGTTGCCAAACAACGATGGATGACGGACCTCTTGGATAAGGGGGCTGCTGGCGATTATAGGGTCATCTCTTTCTTTAAGCGCCGTCAAAGTTCTTTGGTTACTCACTGTAACTACCTTACTCGAGCAGGCGGTAAAATGAGGGCAATTGCTGACCTTAAGCGGCATTTCAAGCTTAAGTATGTCTCCCCAAACCCCCGTCCCAGAGATGAGGCGCTTACCTCTTGGCAAGCCTCGGTTGGGTCCCTGCTTGCGCCAAGGCTGATCACTGAGGAGGAAATCATTGAAATTCTAGCGACTTGTAAGAGGGGCAAATCAACCGGATCCGACGCTATCCCGTATGAACTTTTGCAGATTGCGATGCAGACTTCCCTTCGTGCACACATTACAGAAATGTTTAATGACATCCTTGTGGGATCTTGCGATGTGCCGAAGGGCTGGCTTGAATCTAGGCCACTTTTATACCTAAGACGGTCTCTCCTTCTTGCCCCAAAGATCTCCGCCCAATAGTTTTGTCTTCGACTCCTGGTAAGGTTTTAGCGAAATTGTTGCTTTATAGGCTTCGCTCACGTTTCCCACAAATGAGATCGGGCCAGTTGAGTAGCGTTCCTGGTGCCCAAACTCTTGAGGGCTCGTGTGCTTTACAGCAGTGTGTGCGACTTTCTCAAGAATATGGTCTGCCGTTGGTAATTGCCAAGTTGGATATAGCTAGCGCGTTCGATCACCTAGAGCATTTCGCCATAAGCAAGTTCTTTCGCACACTAGGACCTCATCGTGAGGCGGAAATTCTGCTCTTCATCATTTCGCACTCGAAGGTCTTAATCAGTCTGGCGGACATAGAGTGGTCCCAGGAGGTAAACAGAGGAATTCTACAAGGGAGCTCATATAGTGCCGAGATTTTTGCCCGAGTAGTTGACTTCTACCTGGGAGATGTGCTGGATGACTGGCAAGCGCGAGAGGATACCTGGCTGGTCTCGTACTCATCCTCCCACCCCACCAAGCTGTTCAACATCCTTTTTGCAGACGACTTGGTTCTTCTCGCGTGTAGTTTTGCTCAGATGCAACGCATGCTTGAGCAAGTGCAGATGTGTCTTGCCGCGATCGGTCTCAGCCTCTCTCTTCGCAAGTGCAGTATCCTAGCAGCGCCCGCTCTGACCAAGGAAGTGATCATAATTGATGGTCAGGAGATACCCCAGGTACTTTCCTTTACCTTTCTCGGAGTGTTGATAGGCTTCCACCTATCTTGCCAAGCTGTCATAAGTTCCCGCTTAGCTCAAGCTACGAACGCATTCTGGGGACATTTCAAACTCCTCAAAAGGCCGGTAGGCTCAAATCAAAAAAAACTGCATCTCCTTAATTCGTATGTGACCTCGAAATGGCGCTGGATGAGCGCCGCAGTGCGCCCAATTGGCGCGGTGCAGAAAACCCTACGCGTACTGCACACATCCTTCCTGGGAGCCCTATGTCGATACTCCTCGGATCCATTTACGGCGCAAACATTCAACTGGGTTGTCCGTAGGAGGGCTGCAAAAATGACTGCGCAGATTTTGGAACACGCTCGATGGGAGTCGATTCAGGCCCAAAGTTTTATGCGCTTTTGGGGGCATGCGGCTAGGATTCCTGACTCACGACAGTCACCACTTACCACCGTCCTAGGAGTCCGCAACGAAGACTGGATTGCGGACTGGGGCGACACCTTTAAACGTGTCCGGGGGTTTTGGCCCAATGCGTCAAGATACTTGCAGTTTGTATGGAATGACTTTCGTCAGATAGGTCAGCCGCCCCACTGGAATCAAGCCGCCCAGGGTAGGAAATTGTGGGAAAAGACGATATTGACATGGCTCGGACATAAAAAGCTCCAGGCTTGTCAATATTATCCCTTCCTAGATAACGTCGACCTACATGGGCGCATGTTCCTACAAGTAGGCAAAACGTTCCGCCTCCTATCAATGAGACACCCACCAGTCGAAGAGCCGTATCCTGCCCCGTACAAGTTTGTACCGGCTGTCGAAGAAGAAGAGAACTCTCAAATGATGACTTTCTGCAGTGATGGGAGCAGTAAGCTTGCGCATGGGTCCTATGGAATATCTATGCTTGCACCTTATGCCCCAATTGAAGCTGCCGTCCTCTGTCAGGGTAGGATTGACGGTTACTGCACTAACATTAGAGCTGAGATTGTTGCTGCGTGGGTAGCATTCCAACTCATCAGACAGTTTAGGCGCCATGCCCCCCAAATGCCTGTCCTATACCTGACTGACAGTGAGTATGTACTCCAGCTTCTGGACGAGACCATTGCCCCCACGTGTCACATACCTGACACTAACAACCTGCTACATCATTGGCAACAGATCTGTGAATTCACTCAGGCCAAACATGTCAAGGCCCATTGTGGCATCCCGATTAATGAACTTGCCGACAGAGCTGCGAAAGAGGCTTACGCCTTCAACCACTTCCGGAGAGTCTTTCGGGATGTGAGTCATCAAAGGGTTTACCTTTTACGGGATCATCATTCCTTTCCGCCTTTCCACAAATTGGGTCTGACAATGTCGAGTTTTGGTCATGTTCCTGTTGAGCTGGTTGGATAGGTTGGGCTCTTTCAATGGTGTGCTTGAGACAGCTTTGTTGGTTGGATTGAGCTCTTCCTATGAGTAAATGGTTTTCTCTATGGCATCTCTGTGAACGACAGTCCCAAGCCCCTACATCTATGTACACAGACCCGATGTGCACTCTACTTGATCAACTGCCGAACTTTGCTTGATCCCCCCGGACGCTGTTTGCAAGGGTCGAGGGTTAGGATCGTATGCATGGCAAGGAACTTACAGCATACATACATGACCTGCCCTAAGACTCATCGCTCCTCAAAAGGTGAACAGGTACCCCTAATGAGGACCGCGTTACAACAGGGGGGGGGAGGGCGTCCAAACAATTCTGATAAGCGACTGACCGCCTATCACCCCTTCCAGTGTAAACAGATTCCGGTTCCTCTCCGAGTATCCTGCTCCCTAACGGTTCCCAAAAAAACAGAGTGAGCGCGCCGCCTCCCGTAGCCGTTCCTGTTGAAGCTGCACCCCAAGCCCCACTCCGCTGCCGTGAAGTGCACATGGACATCATGCTCTTCGGAACTGACGTTATGTTCCTAGGAGCATCGTATGGGGAGATATCCCTGTTCGTGCTGGTCTTCCTGGCGTTGATCGCCACGTGGGTCCACTTCTTAAGGTGGCAGAGGCGCGTGATGCTGATGCTCCACGCGATCCAAACACAAGTCCAGGATGCGACCTTTAGCCACCAAAGACTGCATGACGACATGGTCAAGAAGATCACGGAAGAGGTGGGTGAGCAAGCACAAACGCTTGCTCAATTCTTTCAGCCGTCGAACTTCGCGGAGTCTGCAAAGATGGTGGTGGACCAGCTACATGGACTCCAGGAAGACCTCCACAAAGCTGCGATGACGGCGTCTACTTCGACGACGACAGCGGTGAGTTTGGAGGATCTCAATACAGAGATCAACGTGGTGAAGAAGCAGCTGTTGGAAGCTCTGGGTCAGACTGCAGGGATCAAGTCACTGGCAGGTGAAGTCACGACGATGCACAAGGCCCTGGCCACTGTGGTGGAAAANACAGAGATCAACGTGGTGAAGAAGCAGCTGTTGGAAGCTCTGGGTCAGACTGCAGGGATCAAGTCACTGGCAGGTGAAGTCACGACGATGCACAAGGCCCTGGCCACTGTGGTGGAAAACTGTGGAAAACTTGGAGGCTTCTACAACCGCATCACGGAGACGCATGGTCAGGTGCTACAGACAGTGACCAATAAGACGCAGGAAGAAGCTTTGGGAAAGCTCCTCAAAACTCTTGAGGACACCCTGGAGCGCCTGCAGAACACACTGCAGCGCAAACTGGAAGACATCCTGGAGAAGACCACGGTCACCAGGGTGATTCTGGACCAGCGAGCAGACAAGATCCTGGTCGCGGTGAAGGATGCCACGGGCCCCCTGTCCAGTAACACGCGAGAGATCATTGGACAAATTCGGGGACTCCTGCCCCTTGTGCCGGAGACAAAGAAGCTTCTGGAGATGGTTGATGCAGGAAGGCATGCTTCCACACTGGCACAGGGCACGCTTCAGTCTAGCACGGAAGCAGTACAAGGTTGTGAGGACAGACTGGTGAGACTGGAGCCTTTGATCACAGGTCTGATTGACCAGGTCAATGAAGCTGACGACCGTGTGCGACATGGCTTCGATGCTGTCAGCAATGAGCTCCCCCAGCTGGGGGAAATCCTCGCACGCCTCCCGAAGCCGCCGCCACGTCGCCCACCTCCAACTGACAGGAACAGTGGCGACAGTACAGCAAGTGCTATGAGTGGCAGTTCTCAACAAGCTCCGCCTCCGCAGCACCCGACGACGCCGCCGACTACGTTGGGACCGTCGCAGCCCCAGATCCCAGTGGCAGCTCAGCCGCAACTGGTGTCAAACGCTGGAGCAGGGATCCCGGTCACTCTCGACAGCAACGGCGGGGGCATACAACTGCGCCTGTCAGAACATGTGAGCCCGACGGTGCCACCGCCGCTCGGTCAAGTGTACTTCCAGGGCGGCGAATCGCGGCCCCAGAATTTTGTCATCACGCCGTTACCGCAAACGAGAGGGCCGGCTGACCTGGCCAGTGCACTGCTTTTTCAACAGCGCTAGATGCAGGGGAATGGGATCCTGTATACTTCGGTCAAGTTGTAGATGTGGATGCCAGCTGTTTGTGCAGTTTATGCCCTTATTGAGCTTGAATGATCCCCCCTGCTCTGGCGAATGTCCGGTGCGCCCTTCTTCCGCGAGAGTGAGTCATCTAGGAGTGCCTGACCCCGGAGCCTAGTTCACATACTTTGGGTAAGTTTATGTTGATTCGTAATTCAATCCCAAACTTATTTGATGTATCCAATGGCTCTGCATTCTGCGCTCCGACATGTCTGTACACTCTCGGCATTCACATACGTGTACGATTTCCCAATTCGTAATTCAATCCCAAACTAATTTGATGCATGATGCCACACGTAATTCTNTCTGCATTCTGCGCTCCGACATGTCTGTACACTCTCGGCATTCACATACGTGTACGATTTCCCAATTCGTAATTCAATCCCAAACTAATTTGATGCATGATGCCACACGTAATTCTTGTTTTAATTGAGATATATGCGATTTAATTCAAATTTTAATTGATTCATGCTGAACGATGCATGCATGCGTGCGTGAGCCGAGTGGTTTTGTGGGTTTGGTTGATGGGATGTCTTTACTGTTGACCCATGCCGTGGACGCACACTTGCATGCGTGGGTGCACACAATGTACATACACAAGCGAACCCGGAATGTCACTTCGATGTGGCACAATTCGTCGGTTCCGTGGCAGGACGCTCAATTCGGTGCAATCGGTGCAAGATGCAAGCAGGAGGTCGTAGAATGTTACAACATGAGTGACAGAGTGACAGACGTGCGTCGCATGAACAAAAGGGGAGGAGCGCTCGAGGCAACTCTGTAGCAGCATACCCCCAGTACTTGAACGCCACTCCCCTCCGCTCTAGGACCCAAACTGGAGAGATAGTGAATCCTATGCTCCTTGTAACACACATGCATGCGCTCGAAAACCCATGTCTTCTTGAGCAGCAGCATACACAGGAGCATACATGAGAGACTCTCGACCCTGAACCTGTGATCCCGAATAATACACGCGTCTGCCTCAGTTTCGAAGCTCTGTGCATTCTGTACTCTGGGGAGTAGCAGCAACATCAGGGGTCTGTTCACGAAACCTGAGCGACAGCATTTGGGCCCGGCAGCTCCAGGAAAGGGGAACGGTAGTTTGAGTATCATGTTGCACTCGGTAGTCCGACTCTGACCCTACTGCGGGAACCCCTGTACTCCTCGACTGACCTAAACACCCGAAACAGGCTTGTGCAGGTGTGGAACACACGGTACCAGCCTACATGCTTGTAGGACATGAGTCTGATCGTGACGCAGGATTCACTG